>CATIWK010397847.1:0-13378 GCA_949634005.1 Mallotus japonicus
ACTGTGTACTATTGTACTGCTGTAATTTGTTATAAGACCTTATTTTATAAAATAAAGTTTTAATTACCTGGTATTTTTATGAATTATTCTGTGTGTGAATTTTATTTAAGGCTTGCTACGGGTTCTGGTTGTGATAATTCCCGTTCCCTAGCGCCGGTCATGACTCCCGGTTTGGGTCGTGACACCAACTGATGCCACCACCTTTGCTTCAATCTCCTACCACCGTTGATTTCCTGTATATTTTGGTGTGTGTGTGTGTGTGTACACACACATACCAAAATATTTTTAGGCAATTTTTTGTTAATTAGATTTTTTAATTTTATGAATTTAGATAAATAATTTGAGAAAATATTTAGAGAATTTAGTTAGTTTAGTTCATTTTGATAAATAATTTTGTTGAAATAACTTAGTTAGTATAATTAATTGTGTGAAGTTTGTGAATTGATATAAATAATTTGAGAATATATTTAGAGAATTTAGTTAATTTAGTTAATATTGTGAATTTAAATAAATAATCTGAGAAAATATTTAGAGAATTTAGTTAGTTGAATTAATTTAGTTAATATTGTGAAATTTATGAATTTAGATAAATGGCGTTAATTGTTGTTAATTTATTTTAATAATTTCATTAAATTTTATGGAAGTTAAGTAACTTACATTGAGGTTGTTTTCAAGTTTTGGAAAATGGTTACTTCGAATGCAGTTTTGCCTCGATCAATTAGTTCAAAAACAGAGACATTGACAATAAATTTTAGTAGGAAATATCTACATGAGAATAATGGCAAGTTTGAGTGATATCGTATAATTATTTCTTACCAAAGTTTATTGCTGATGTATGTATTTCTTGAGTTGTACAAGAGGGATTAAAAGATATCACTGACTCTATTAGAAAAGTTAGAGAATATGTTAGGTATATCAGAAACTCACCAGCTAGACTTAGAAAATTCAAAGAATGTGCTGAATTAGTTGGTATTGAATCAAAAGCCTGTCTGTCTCTTGATGTTCTAATAAAGTGAAATTCCACCTACTTGATGCTTAAAACTGCATGTGATTTTGAAAAAGCATTTGATAAGTATGATGAATGAGAGTCTTCATTTAGATATGATTTCAAAGATAATGTACCTGATTATTTTGATTGGATTTCTATTAACAAAATGGTGGAATTACTTCAACACTTCTATGATATGACTTTGAGAATTTATGGTTCTCATTATGTCACTTTAAATACCATGTTTTTTGAAATATCGTATTTGTATTGCATCTTGAATGAGTGGAAGTTGTCTAATGACTTGAATATTAAATCAATGGGGCTTAGTATAAAATAAAAGTTTAATAAATATTAGGGAGATCCTGAGAAAATAAACAGTATGATTTTTATGGCTAATGTATTGGATCCTTGAGAAAAACTTGAATACTTATCTTTTTCTTTGTCTCAAATGTATGGACTTAATATTGGTTCAAGCTTGGTTGAATCTGTGACATATAATCTCTTTGAATTATTTGCTGATTATGTCTTTATGTCTGGATAAATTGATATTGGACAATTTGCTTCTCAATTATCTGATCTTGGCTAATCTACCTCTATTACTTATTTGACCACTTCTCTAAAACATGTGTCTATATTGAAAGCAAGATTTAAGCACCATAAGATGGAGAGTGGTGTTGGTGGAAGGAAAAGGTCTGATCTTGATATTTACTTGATTGAGTATGTTTTAGAGGAAGAGAGGAATTTAGATATATTTAAATAGTGGAAGTTAAATGCTAAAAGGTTCCCTCTGCTCTCTAGAATGGTTCATGATATGTTAGGTGTTCTAATCTCCATAGTTGCTTTAGAATATGCTTTCAGCACAGGTGGGCAGGGTTCTTGTTATCTTTAGGAGTTCTTTAACTCTTAAGATTAGAGAGGCTTTAATCTGCACCAAAAATTGACATAGATTGGGTAATCAAGCAATTTCAGTTGAGGAGGAAATCAATGAATTAAACAAATTTGGAAAGGGTAAATTCTTGAATCTTCAAATTTTTTTATGTCTTAAATTGATTGGCTTAGATTGATTCACTTCTTGCCTTCTTCTTTCTTTTTGTTTTCAGATCTTCCACCTGTGGGTGTTGTTAGGTGTTGGTCATTTAACAACTCCCACAACAGGTGCAATCTAACTCGGTTTCATACATTTGATAGTAGGGCTACATGCACATATTGGCAGTAAAAACTTTCATCTATTTTTGCTTTAATATTTACTCTTTTGATTTCTTATGTTTTGTTTCGACAATGACATTTTCAGTCTTCGATGATGCTTCCACAGTATTTTGAGTCAAAAAAGAGTGCTTGGCTGCATTTGTTTGGGTGGCATGTTCATTAATATAACCAGAAATGCTGTTCCATTCTTTCTATGGCATAAGTAACAAATTTGAGACTTATAGTCTGATACATTCTTTGTTATCTGTTGTCTTTGCTATTTGCCTGCTTCTGTCTGCTTCTTTGCTATTTTCTATATATGAGTAACAAATATGACTTGTGATTCTATGAACAATACATTCTTTATTGTATGCATGCTTCTGTTAGTTGCACCTGCATAATAGTTGCTTCTATTTGTTGCAGTTGTATAATGGCTGCTTCTGTTGGTTGCATAATGCCTGCTTCACTGCTGCCTAATGCACGTTGCTGCTACTATTTAAATTTTTCTGCCTAATGCCTCTACTTCGGTTTTTAGTTGTGCATTAACCTGGCAAGGCAATAATGAATGCTTCCACCTTATTACAGACTCATTTTGAGATCGCTTGTGCTGCATTTTTTTGGGTGGCATTTATTTGTAGCAAAAAATGTGACCGTGTTACTTAGATGAACTGAAAACAAATTTCTAAGCCTTAGCCAAGTTGTTAATATGTAATTTCTTTTCACACTTGACTTATTTCTTGGTTTTATTTTTTGCAGGACAAAAGTTTTTATTTTTTGTTCATCTTTTGTAGGACTTGGCTTAAATTTTTTTTCTTGCCACTCGGTTCATAATACACAATATAGCAGATACTGGCAATCTCATAGTGAAATTTTTTTTTCGAAACATTTCAATCCATAAGCATTTAGAGTTTATGTAATTTTTGTAATTTATAAATGTGCGGCCTTAAATTTAGTCATTTGTATATGTGGGCTTTGATTTAGGTAATTTGCAAACACACAAATTTATAAATGTTAGGCCTTAAACATGTGGGCCTTATATATTTTGGACTCATGCAATTTTTGTGATTCAACTCATTAAATAGAATTTTAATATCTTTATTTTTTTTTTTGGTTTTTGGCTATAAAATGTTAGGCCCATATCAAAAGCCCAAACGAAACCCCGCACCTGACATAATCCGACATTGTCGGTTATCCGAACCATTAGATATTTATATTAGTCGGCTCAGTTCGGTCAAATAAATCATATCTTCAAAAATTGATCGATTATTACCACCCTTCACCCGAATCAACCGATGCATACCCCTACTTTCATTGCTCCTTTCCAAATACATGTGTTCTTGTCTATATGTAAGAATAGGATCTTTGTTTTCATTGCATTTGTTGTCCTTCTATTTGGTTCCTTTTTTTCCTGAAAGGATCATAAAATTTTAATGGTCATCTTAATTTAAATTAATAGAAATTATTTAAATTATTATTTATTAGGCATTAAATTATTATTAAATATTAAATTATTAAATATTAAAAATAATTTAATGTGTAATTGATGTGAGGTTGTTGCGATGCTATTGTTGTTTCTTGATTTTTTGGTTGCAGTCTATGTTTTATACTTTTTTTTAAAAGAAAGAATTTTTGGTTGTTGGGTTATTATTGATGTTTTTTTTGGCTTTCTCTGGTTGTTATTTGATTGTTATCAGGTTATTGTTCATGTTTTTAGCTTATTTTAAATATAATTAATTTAAATAAATATAAACTATATAAAATTAAATTTATTTATTTATTTATATAAATAAAAAAGGGATAACAACAATTTGAGTCCTATAAGTTATCCCCAATTTTCAATTTAGTCCTATATGTTCAATTTTTTTCAATTGAGTTCATTAAGAATTTAAAAATTTACCCGTTAGTCCTATGCTGTTATATGTAACGGAAATCGCCTATGTGGCACGATTTGTGCAGATGTGGTCGCTTATGTCAGATGTCATATTCCATTGCATGACCGCCACATATGCTGAAGCTGTAAGTGTGCCACGTTGGAATTCTTCAACCAATTTCTGTAGGGTTTCTTAGCTTTGGGAGGGAAAAAGCCTGCTTTTTACCCTTTTTGGTATAGAAGCAAGCTTAACCTTTCACTACTGAAGATAATCACTCTTGTTCAGAAACTAAAAAAGAAATCTATTCAAACCTAATCAAAGTTCATCTCCACATGTATGTTGTTCTTATGGTTGAAGCTGGATTAGAAAGATAGTGCATGTGACGATATAGAGGTATGTAATTTCTTATCCCCATATTGTGGTTATATTAAACAAGTATAAAGGAACAATGAAGTGTTCATAACTTATTAAAATAACTATTTAGTGTATAATAACATAAGTTTAGAAGTTAGGGATAGGTTAATTAAATATGTAAAAGGTTTTGGGTGTAATAAAGAAATCGTATATGAAAGTTTGTTTGGTATTTATAGCATGCAAGATTTGACTTTTTTGCTTTTTCTTTTGGTGTGTTTGTTGTCTTGTTTAGTTGTAATGGCTGAAGCAATGATTATTTGGCATTATGGGGGAAAGTTAGAGGGTAATGTGTGCATTGGTGGGGGTGTATATAGTCAAGATATAGATACTGATCGACTAGGCTTTTGGTGTTTGTAAGACTATGCTAAAGAAAAATTACATGTAATAGGAAAGTTTGGACTATTTTTTTATTTACCAAATGGTGAGTTACAACAAGTGCATGATGATGCATCCACATATTTGTTATTGAGCACTTTAATTGACAAAAGGAAAGTGGATATGTATGTTTTGGTTTTTAGTGATGGCAGTGGCATTAGTGGGTCTACTGGTGGGGTTAAATATGGGCAGGGTACAAGTGGTTGTGGCATTAATAAAGACAATAGAGAGGTGGGTCAATCTAGTGTTGGTGGGTCATATAATGTTGGTTTGGGTAAAGGTAATGACTTTGTGGACGGTCTTGTGGACATAGATGTTGGTGGTAAGAGCTTAATGGGACAAAATGCTTTTAGTGTTGGTGTAGAAGAATATATAATAGAAGAAGAAGCAGATGAGGACTATAAAGAATATAATGAAGTGAACGAGGAATTCTTATTAGATGCAGATGATCCTGAGTTGCAAAAGGCAAGGGCAGACTTAAAACAAGCTGAAAATGGAAAGATTAAAGCTTTTAATGGGGCAAACAATGATGGAGACAAGCATGGTTCATTAGGAAAAGAAAAGGTGCCTCAGGCAGATGTGAATATAGAGGCAGGGTATGAAACAGAGTATATTGATTTTGATGACTGTAGCTGGGTTGATACTGATAAAGAGGAGGGTGTCACTGGGGGGGAGGAAGGTGCCAAAGTTTCCTGCTTATAAGCCTAACAGTGCAAGAGTATTTTTGTTGTGGGGATGACATTTGAAGGGCCTGACCAATTCAAGGATGCATTGAGTAAATATTCAATAATGGAAAGGTATGATTTGAAATATACCAAGAACAGTAAACGATATGTAAGAGCTAGATGTAAGAAACCACAATATCCGTGGTATATTTTAGATTCAAAAGACATGAAAATAGGAGTGTTTCAAGTCATTGCTTTGTCAGGTGAGCATGAGTGTAATTTAGTGAACAAGATAAGGAGATTAACACACAAGAAGTTGGCAGATTATCTGATAGAGAAGTTTGATACAATTCCAAACATGAAACTAGTTGAGTTACAAATTATAGTGAAAAAGGAGATGAAGCTCAAAGTTAATTTAGTTCAGTTATGGAGAGCAAAGTCAATAATCTATGAGAAGCTCAAAGGTAATGCTATTGAAGAATTTACAAAGCTATGGAGATATGTACTAGAGATAAGGAAAGTTGATCCTGACAACACAGCACTTCTGGAAACAAATGAAGATCACACTTTCAAGAGGATCTATATATCATTCAATGCTTGTAAAAAAGGTTTCTTGGGTGGTTGTAGAAGAGTGATTGATGTTGAAAGTGCATTTTTAAAAGGAGTTGTGAAAGGGGAAGTTCTTTCAGCTATAGGACAAGATGGAAATAATCAAATGTTTCCATTGGCTTGCGGAGTGGTAATAGTAGAGAACAAAGACAATTGGCATTGGTTCATAGAGAGGCTGTAAATGGATCTTGATATATGTAGGGGGAGAGGATGGACTTTTGTTTCTGATCAACAAAAGGTACGTTTCCATTGTCTTATTAGTTATTTTTCTTTATAAATGTATTGTTTATTATGTTATCTGATTACACCTACATAGCATACATATAATAAGCTTATAAGAAAAAACACAAACACTTGGTTTTCATGTGATTTCCAACTGGATGAATGAACTGATTAGAAATTATTTTCTCTTTACCTTCTATTAATTATCTTTTTTATTTCTTAAAACTCTTAATCCTTGTTCTTTGATTCAGAGCTGGAAGAATAAATAATGTTCTCTTCTTTCTTTCATTCTTGTTGATTTTATTTCATTAATTCCTTGTTGTTTTCTGGATTTCACATTGAATGGTGAATTTTATCTTTGCAGTGATTGATGCCTGCTCTTTTTTAGCTTTTTCTTGATGCAAAATTTTGATGGTGTGTGAGACATATTCTCTCCAATTGGAAAAAGAATTTCAGAGGGAAAGAGTTTGAAAAGCACTTTTGGAGGTGTGTGAAATCAAATAATGAAGCTCAATTCAAGCAAAGAATGGAGGATTTAGCAAACATTTCAAAAGATGCCCATGATGCATTGCTACAACACAATCCCAAATTTTGGTGTAGAGCATTTTTCCAGACACATACTACATGTGAATTGACAGATAATAATCTCTGTGAGGCTTTCAATAGGAGGATTGTGCCTGCAAGATTCAAAAAAATTTTCTCTTGTTTAGATGATATTAAGCATTTAGTAATGAAAAGACTTCAGAGCAATAGGGACTTATGTGATAAATGGATTGGTGAGTTAGGTCCTAGAATTAGAAAAAAAAAGTACATGAAAATAAAGAGGAAAATTGGAAGTGCAGTATACTTTGGAATGGTGCCCAGGGGTATGAGATAGGGCATGGAAATGAAAAATATGTTATCAACCTTGAGAAAATGACTTGTGCTTGTGGAGCATGGAATTTATCTGGAATTCCTTGCTGCCATGCAATTTCAGCAATTTATGACAGTGGGAATCAACCTGAAGATTATGTTTCAGATTGGTACTCGAAGGAGAGGTATTTAAAGGCTTACAAGTGGATGATGGCACTCTGAATGGGGAATCCTTCTGGCCTGTAACTTCTGAGCCATAAACAAAGCCCCCACCCTATAATAAACTTCTTGGAAGGCCAAAAAAGATAGAAGGAAAGAAGAGACAGAGGTTGGATCTAATGGAAGGTTAATTCGACGGGGCAGGATAATAATATGCCAATACTGTTTTAGCAAAGGGCACAGCATGTCCAATTGTCTTGTGAGGAAACAAGTCGAAATTCAACAAATGAAAAATAGAGGAGACAGACAAAAAAAATTCAGGTATGACTTGATAAAAAGATGCATCAATTGGTTGATGTTGTTTGATGTGTGTGAAAATATGGAATGAGTTATATTTTTTATAGGTAAAGAGGAAGTTATCCACTACTGAAAAACCACTGGTAGGTGGCAATGAACAATACTATGATTCTTCAAATTTTCAATCTGAGCAAGAATTGAATGACCAGACAAGAGTGGTTCATAAAGGGAAGGCTATGGTTAATGACAGTCATCAAGCAATATGTACAAGAAGCAAAGAGAAAGTAAAGATGCCTAAACATAGTCATAAACATGTGACTACAAGAAGCAAAGTGCAGCAAGCAAATGAATTGTTTACAAGGAAATTGAGATCAATAGGCATTATGCTTCAACAAAACATGCCTAATACAAGTGTTCCCAATAAAAGAAGAGAGCAGCCAAGTCAGAATTCAGCAATTGGCAAGAGGAAAGCAAGTTCTGATTTATACAAGTCCATTGATAAATTCTCATTTGGATATGTACGTAGACCAAAGGAACCATATGGTGTAGGCATCTATAGTATGCCTAATAATACAGCAGTCATCAATGTAAGTTCACTTTTTTTGTGGAAATTTTGTAATATGGTTTTGTATATATGTTAGTTATTGATGATTAGATTTGGTCTGAATTCGTTTAAATTAAAATTTGGACAACTTGGGATGCCAAATGAGCAGCACATAAATTATGGAAAATGGACTCATTTTGGTAGTAGTCCAACAATGATGTGGAGGGGCAAACTTGTCACCACTCGCAGCGCTATCGAACAAAGGAGCCACCATTCTGAATCATCTCAGCCAGCAACTCCAAATCTAAATGAAGTATCTAAACAATTGAATATCGGGTAGCAGTTTATGTTGACTCAAGAATCTGTTACAAATCAACACAAATCAAATGTGTAGTTAATTTAGAGTCTTTTTAGTTGTGACTTTTACAGGTCTTGGTACTTTTTGTGTTAATAGTTTTTAAACTCTTTTAGGTACTTTTTGCAATAGAATAGGCAATGTTTGATTTTGATGGATCAACATTTGTGGGTGTATTTCATGGAAAAGTCAGATTTTGATATATCAAAATCATGTTGGTGCCTGGTCACTTTCTTTGTAAACAGATATATATTTTGTAACTAAAAGCTTGAAAATGACTGCTGCCTTGATTTAATGCTTTAATTAGAGGTCCTACTATTTTGCATTGATGTTTGTTCTTTTTATAACATTTACTGTTATGTGTTTCTCATTGCTTTATATTAACAGGTGAGACCAAAAGGATATTTTACTTGCAATTGGTCATTTTTTTTATTTAGCAAGCATGTGTTTTGTAAATGGGCGATTATGTGCATTTACTAGAGATAAAGAAAAATGAAACATGTTCATTTCACTTCTGAAAACTTACGTCCATTTTACCTCACTAGAAAACCAGGTGAAATTTGTAATTTCACTTCATTACATCCACTTTAACCAAATGGTTCATTCTAGCAAAAAACACATATACTGTCACTTTCCTAAAACAAACATACTTTGGCTTTATCATAGATTTCCTAACAACAGAAATATATGATTATTATCAGCCAAGAAACAACACACATCATCATCAGCTTCTTGTTTCTTCCCTTTATTTTCATTTTCCTTCTCATTGATCCTTCTCAATAATCCAGGAATTATTTGTGTAGATCTTTGACACATAGGTGGATCTATCCATTCAAAACAATCGCATCCATTATCCCCCTGCAATTCACAAATCCCTAATTTCAACACAGAAAGATGAAAAAGTCACAAGCTTGAAAGGAAAAATATCTTACAAAATTCCTGCTGCAAGCAATGAATCTCCTTCCAGGGTTAGTACTTGTCCATGATGTCCTCACCACAAGCCTCCTACCACAGTCACAAAGTCTGTCCATCTTCACCAGTGTGAAAAGAATTTTCAGTTCTGTTGAAACAATAACAGAGCAAAGGAGGTGAAGCCATGAGCGGGATTTTCCCCGCCATCCCAATCCCCAGAAACATTGCATTTTCACGTGGCAGTCCTACGTGGATTACAAAAGCTATAATCAGCAGCCACGTGTGCATAATCTTGCCACGTATATATCTTCTGTTAGAGATAACAGTGTAGGACTAACGGGTAAATTTTTAAATTCTTAATGAACGCAATTGAAAAAAATTGAACATATAGGACTAAATTGAAAATTGGGTATAACTAATAGGACTCAAATTGTTGTTATCCCAATAGAAAATTATATAAATATAAAATTATCAAACATATAAATTTATCAAATTATTTACTTTATTAAAATATTTAAATTATTAAATATTACATTATTATTTATTAACTATTAAATTATTAAATATCAATAATAATTTAATATTTGGTTGTTGTGAGGTTGTTGTTGGATTGTTATTATTTATTTTTTATATATATAGTTAATTAGTTGATGTTAGGTTGTTGCTCATCTTTTAAGTTGTTTTTCTTAACTTTATTTTTTGTTGTTGTACATGTTTTAAAAATAATTAGTTTATATAAATATAAATTTATTTAATTATTTAAATATTAAATATTAAATATTATATTATTAAGTATTAATATTAATTCAATATCTTGTTATTATAAGGTTGTTGTTGAGTTGTCATTGTTTTTTTTTTTTTGTCGTTTTGGTCATTTTTTATGCTTGTTTTAAGTTGTTTTTTAACTTTATTTTTTGTTATTGTCAAGTTGTTGTTCAGTTGTTTTTTATTTTATTTTTGTAGTTGTTTTCCGGCTATTATTTTGTTGTTATCATGTAATTGTTCATGTTTTATGCTTGTTTTAAATATAATAAATTTAAATTATTTAAATATTAATTTATTAAATATAAATTATATAAATTTAATTTATTATTTATTAATTTTTATAAATATAAACTATATAAATTTAGATTTATTTAATTATTTGAATTATTAAAATCGAATATGGGTCGATGAATTGCTAGATGGATCTATGACTACACTCCATCTCTTTGTTCTCCACCTTTTGACTACAATATTAAAAAAAGGAAAAATTACAGATTTGGTGTTTTAACTTTTTAATTTTTATTATTTTGGTGGTTAGATTTTTTTTTTCTTGCAATCAAGTGCTTAAACTCATTATTTTTGTGTCATTTCAGTGGTTTTGCATGGAAAGTGGTGACTTGATTCTGTTGTTATCATACCATACCTCATGCCAAATCATTCTACATGTGTACAAATCATAATAAAAGTCTAAAATGCCCTCCATGCTTCTACTACAAATTTCCAACATACATAGGAATTTAGTTTTTTAAAAAATAGAGATCAATGAAGCAACAATTGAGGAGGAAGAGGGAGAAGAAGAATCTCTTCTTTTGCAACTTTTGAAAAATTACTTGATATTGAACATATAAGATACATCAAAGAAGAATTTAAAGAACATCATAAACTTCAAAGAGGAATTTGAAGAACGACATCACAATCTTTGAAGCAAATACCCTTTATGTTCTTCAACTAATGCACCCTTCTTTTGATGCCCCATAGGAAACCGAAAATAAATTAATCCTTAATTTCATTCTTTTTTTGAACTAGAATCCTTAATTTCATTCAAATATTGCACTCTTTTGCACATATCAACAACCATGTCTGGGTAAGTAATTTCATGACCAAAACATTAAATCTTCTTAGCTTAATGAAACATTTTTCTCTTGATCATCTAACCAAGTTTGAAAATAGCAAGGGGCACAATTGAAGATCTTAAACAAATTCAGGCGTAAATTGAAATGACCAATACTCAATTTGGTGTAAAATAACTTGCAATACTTATTCCTAAAATGACAAAACTCGATAATCGTAGTAATAGTTGACTGCTACTCTGCATCATTATCTCCATCTCCATCCCCATCCCCATCCCTATCCATCTTTTAAAACTTTAGGCAGAATTATTGTCATAGTAATCATCACAAAAACTCTTATGTGAGTCTACAATGCTTGGGATTGTATTAGCATCAAGTTTCTGCAATAACAATCCCTAAATACAACATCAAATATTCTAGTTAAATAAAAAAATCACAATAAAAATTCCATCTTTAAGGTGTTTAACTCAAACCCTAACATTCATAACAAATAATAAAGATACCCATAAAATTAAATAGCTAATAAAGAAAACCCAATAATTAAAGGTGCAATTTATATTAAAATTAAAGAAAAAATGAAAGAGAAGTACTGAGGTCGAGAGAGCGAAGATGTGAAAAAGGGATGAAGAGAAAGCACTAAAGGGAAGAGAAGAAAAGAACATTAAAAAGGATAGAAATTTGATCTCGAGGCCCAAAAGAGAAGTAAACAACTTTACCTCACTGAGAAAGCTTAATCCCAATTATGAGAGGAATCGTGATAGAAATTGCTACCATAAATACCATTGCATGTTGGGATTCGTTATACATACACACAGCAGAAAATAAAATTTTATACATGAAATCCTGACAACCTATGTAATTCGATCAAATCGATTCAAGAGGGTTCCAACATCTTACCACAGACGAAAATATATAAAACGATTGGGAAGATGAGAGGGAATTCATACTAGTAACACCCTACCTTGAGCTTTTAATATTTCTTGTCGGATCAAGATACCGCCCATTTAGCCATGTCATCTACTAGTATCCATATGAACATGACGACCAAAAGCAGTGTAGTTGTGTTAGCACCTTTTCTAAGACCTCTTATTTTCTCTCTATTTCTCCTTATTTTCCTTTTTACAAAAGAACTAAAAGAACGTGAATGGAGAAGTGTGTAAAAACCTCGAGAAAAATGTATATATATCCACACCATCTAGGGTTTTTCAAAACCATTCACTTGCCAAAACCATTTTAGTATGTTTAACCTTCTATTTCTGTTTTGATTCTAATTCCAAGAATAGAATCATTTCCAATTTATTTAAGATAACACTTACCTTATATAAATAAGGAAATAAATAAATAAATATGAATATAAATACATTTATATTTATTTATTTATTCAGAAAGAGTTTCATTGGATGGATTAACCCAAATCTACTTTGGGCATGTTCTAAATGTGCGAACCTGTAAGTTCACATTACATTGGCAGTAAGGCTAAAATCCTAATTCTAGCCCAAAAATCATAAGTGGCCTCTAGTAAGACATGATGACTATCCAAGTTGTGTGAAAGCTGGTAATTCAATATAACCTAATCCACAATATGTATTATAGTCCTTTTGTCACACGATGTCTTGATTGAACATAAGGCATGATTAATGTCATCCTTATATTATTCAATCAAATTATTTTTTTGATCATAAGCAGACTGATATTGATAACTCTTCATCAACTCTCCAGCATGGCCATGCATTTTGTTAGTGATATGCACTAGGTCAATCATTTATGATTATGTATTGACTTTATCATTTTATTAATAAAGAGGCATTCCATTATCATTTCTTTTTATGATAACTAAATGAATAGTTGATTCTTTCTAAGGTCATTAAGTATGTGACTTGATAGTAAAACCCTTAGATTAAAATATGAGTTCTATTCATATTATCCCTAGCCATTTATTTATTGTATAAATATTAATAAATTAAGGCTAGTATGGTGTTGACTGATGATTATGTTTTACTAATCATGAATATGAGATATTAAGTCAACTCATAGGTACATGTTTGAGAAACCATGTACTGGATTGACCCACTATGAGAATACTACATAGATTATT
>CATIWK010397864.1:0-34859 GCA_949634005.1 Mallotus japonicus
TTTTCCAAACATGGGCCGGATAAAAATTAAACCGCTTATTGATCCAAAGCCCTAAGCAGCAACAAACCCACCGACTTTCTGACAAAGAGCCTATAAAAGCAAGATCCGAATCCAAAAACTATCCGTAAAAGGTCCGTTCGGGTGCGGTTGTTTCTTCAGGGCTACCTTAATAAGCCATTTCAGTATCATCAAACTCGTCATCCCTATCTGTTGTAAATCGAAGGCCCCGCACAAGATTCAAATGGATTCTTTGCAATCTCTCGATTCTTCTCATCAGCCTCCTCCACCAGAAACCCTAGATTTTCAGTACGATAACAATCAACCTCCTCCTCCCCCTCCGCAAGATCAATACCAAATTCCAGATCTCCAGAACGCAGACAAAACCCTAACCGAAAATCCCCAAATTTCTCTCAACAATGGCACTGATGCTACTACACCGAAGCTCGAAATCGCAAAACCCTTACTATCAGAGAATGGTCTTACCAACACCAACACAACCAGCGGCGACAGGGATTACTCCGGCGGCGAAGAGGAGACAACTAGCAGGCGACGCAGGCGCAGCCGCAGCCGATGGGACCCTCCGGCTGATTCCACTGCCAACAATCAATCCACCGACGCCAGTACTAACGGCGACTCTGGTACTGGAACTGGGCGTAAGCGAAAATCACGGTGGGCTGATGATGAGCCCAAACCAACAATTCAGCTTCCTGATTTTATGAAAGATTTTACTGGAGGTATTGAGTTTGATCCTGAGATTCAGGCTTTGAATGCTAGGCTTTTAGAAATTACTAGAATGTTTCAGTCTGGTCTGCCTTTAGATGATAGACCTGAGGGAGCGAGGTCTCCTTCTCCTGAACCAATTTACGACAACATGGGAATCAGAATTAATACTAGAGAGTTTAGGGCTAGAGAGCGATTGACCAAAGAGAGACAAGATATCCTTACCCAGATGATCAAGAAGAACCCTGCTTTTAAGCCTCCTGCTGATTACAGGCCACCAAAACTTCAAAAGAAGCTTTACATACCCATGAAGGAATATCCAGGCTATAATTTTATTGGACTGATTATTGGACCGAGGGGGAATACACAGAAGAGAATGGAAAGAGAAACAGGGGCTAAAATTGTTATTCGGGGTAAAGGATCGGTGAAGGAAGGGAGGTTGCAGCAAAAGAGGGATTTGAAACCAGACCCATCAGAAAATGAGGATTTGCATGTCTTAGTCGAGGCTGAAACACAGGAGGCATTGGATGCTGCTGCTGGGATGGTTGAGAAGTTGTTGCAGCCTGTGGATGAAGTTTTGAATGAACATAAGAGGCAACAGCTCAGGGAACTTGCTGCTTTGAATGGCACAATTAGAGATGAGGAATATTGTAGGTTGTGTGGTGAGCAGGGGCATAGACAGTATGCGTGCCCTTCACGTACTACTACATTTAAGAGTGATGTACTCTGTAAGATTTGTGGGGATGGTGGTCATCCAACGATTGATTGTCCTGTGAAGGGAACAACAGGGAAGAAAATGGATGATGAGTATCAGAACTTTTTGGCTGAGTTAGGTGGGACTATGCCAGAATCCTCAACTAAGCAAACTTCTACCTTGGCTTTGGGTCCAGGTAGTTCTGGAAGCAATCCTCCCTGGACCAGTAGTAATACTGGCGGTCTTGGTAGTGCAAATCAAGCAGGACTAGGAGCAAATGGAGCCAAACCTATTAAAGAGTATGATGATACCAATTTGTATATTGGCTATTTGCCACCCAGTGTTGATGATGAGGGTTTAATTAGATTGTTTTCTGCTTTTGGCGACATTGTGATGGCTAAGGTTATTAAAGATAGGGTTACAGGAGCGAGCAAGGGTTATGGTTTTGTGAAGTATGCAGATATTCAAATGGCTAATAATGCTATTACTAGCATGAATGGTTATCGTATAGATGGCCGAGTTATTGCTGTCAGAGTTGCTGGTAAACCCCCTCAGCCAACTGTTCCTCCAGGTCCACCTGCATCAACTATGCCCACATACCCTGTTTCATCCCAGCCAGTTGGTGCCTATCCGTCTCAGCAATTTACACCAGGGGGTCCACTTCCAAATGCACCACCTGCTGGCTATGCAGCACCTCCCACAGGCTATAGTGGAACTCCAGTTCCTTGGGGACCTCCAATTCCTCCTCCTCCCTATGCTCCATATGCCCCTCCCCCTCCTGGATCTACTATGTACCCTCCTGTTCCAGGACAACCTATTCCCCCTTATGGTGTACAATATCCTCCACCAGTACAGCCTCTTCCCTCAGGTGCACCTAATCAGGCAGTGACAACTAGTGAAGGTCAGCAAAGCTATCCACCTGGAGTGCAGTCTGAGAGCAGCACTTCTGCTCCACCGCCCTCATCAAATATCTATGGCAGTTCTGTAGCAGCAGTGCCTTCTGGTGCTCAACCAGCATATGCTACTGCTTCATTAGGTTACTCATCTTATTACAATGCAGTTCCTCCTCCCCCTCCTGCACCTGTTTCAACAGCTGACAATTCACAGGGTGTCAGTAATGTACCCTGGGCTCCGAATCCCCCATTGCCTCCACCAGTTTCCTCTGCTTCAGAGAAGACAACCTATGGTGCTGATGCAGAGTATGAGAAGTTCATGGCAGAGATGAAATGACGTGATGTTTTGCAACATAATTTCCTGGTTGAGAGGTACACACTTCCTTTGTGTTTTTTTTTTTTATATATATATATATATATATTTTTTATCTTTTCATATGTAACTGGGCAGAGTTATGTGTAGTCCTATCAAGGGTCTGGATGGAATCATCAACTGTGTGCACCATGGATTCAACATTCAAAGATAGACTTAAGATTTCCAACCTTTTATAGGGTATAGGAAAATTTGGATCTTCTCAAGCTTTTTTGGATTAACTGATTGTTACCACTTTGATCCAATCCTGAGGATACTAAATGCACCAAGTAGCATTAGCTTAATCCCTAATGTTTTTTGACATTTTTAAAAAAGAATATATGCAATTATCTACTCGCATCTTTTTGAACTCCCCAGATAATTTGTGATTTAACATTATTGATTAGCCCCTATGCGAGTATGTCAAATGAGAATAGTTTTCAATTTTCTGTGCCAGAACATCTTTGATTAACCAACAAATTTCATTTTTGGTCCATTTCTATTTGTTAAAACATAATCGTTACAAGAAAAATCCAACAGCAATTATAAGCTTTTGCTTTTAAGTCATGTCATTTTATTTTTGATTCTCACTTGGCTGCTTTCTTTATAACCAAGGGTTTTTAAGGGAAGAAGGTAATAATTTTGTAATTATGAAAGCTTACTTTCTCTAAATATTGTTCAGATGCAGAATGTGACGTCTGCACAAGGCTAAAAACCATTTTATTTTGTGTTTGGTGTCATCATGTCACTGACTTTTTCCTCTTGGAATTATACTGCAAACTTTTGTTTATGCAGCAAAGGTGGATGATATGATGCATGCATACAGTTTTTCACTGCTGTTAACAGACATCTATGTCTAGAATACTCTTTCCCATTGGAATAATACATTCATTTTCCTGTTTCTAATATGTTGGCAATATCCACATTCATGTTTGCATTCTTAACCCGTTTCCTTTGCCATTATTGAATAATTTTTACAGGCCTGATGTTTCTTGGAGCAACCTGATTTCTTACCTCTTGCCATGACTTTGTTGGAAGTTTGGGACTCACATCTTTAACATTGCTGTAATGTTATGACATTTGCAGAAATTTGGGCAGAAGTCAGCTAATACTGTTGCAGTTTGGAGAGGCCACTCAAACTTTATTGATATTAATGTCTTCTTGTTTTGTAGGAGATTTTATTTCTCATGAATGCTTGTTGGCCCTATATAATGTCTGGTTGCTAACTCTTTCCTTGTTTCTATAGCTCATTTGAACTTCTTTAAAGATGCAACTGACACCTTTATTGTTATATTTTATTTCCTTTGGGATGTTTAACCATATGGCTTGTTTGCTTGTTGTGTTTTGCTCTCTAACTTTTTCGTAATTACTACCTTATTAATTGTGAAGATAATTGTGTAAATCCCAATTTTCAAGCTTCTCTAATTGGCATGCCCCTGAAGCTTCTCTGGCTTGATTTTTCTCATCTCACTTTTCAAGATGGTGAGCCTTCTAAAATCAAGGTATATTGTGTGTGTGTTATAAGTTTCTAATTTTTTTGTGTTTGCCTGTATTATTATTCTGATGTTTTTTTCGAGCTCTTATGTGGCAGGTGACAACTCAAAATATTGTGTTGGGTATTCGGGGTGCTTATTTTGGTCTGATTCTGATAATTTGGTCAACTAAATTTTTTTTTTCTAAACCTTTGTGTTATTAAAGCTGAGCGTAGTTTTTTTTTTTTTTTGAACATGCATTTCAATTAGCTAATTTGATATGTTCAGATCAGATGAGAAACTGATGCAATGTGATTAGTCACATGTTTTGGGTTCATGTGCATTAGGAAAGCACTTATTCGTTTCAGAAAAAATGTTTCTGAGATGTTTGTGTCACAGATAGTGAAAATCTTTCATGCAATTTTAAGAGAGTTGCTTTGTTGAGCTGTTTATGATTTAGCGCTTGGCAGCAAGGAATTGTTTAGAGAGAAATGGCATCATTATTTAGAATTCATATTTAATGTCACTGAAGCTAGTTCCCTTTTATCAGAATTTTTTGGAACCTTGCCCCACCCTATTTCTATTTGTTTTGCATTTTCATTTTTTAGGCATTTCAAAACTTCTAAAGTACATACATATGGTTTATGCCACTTAGTGGGTTATATTTGGTCATTTTATAGTTATCTTTTTTACACCATCCCCGGTAGTTAGTAGTTACACATGCTATATGCCATATTAATTTCAGCTGATATTCATTATTTACTGAGTTTTGCCTCATTTTGTGGATCTTAACTTTTTTTGTCAATGTTCATTCCATAACAAAATCCCATACACGAGTTATTGCTTGCACATTTTTCTGTTCTTGCCTTTTTCTTTTTTCTTTTGGGAGCATGCTTCATATATATTCGAAGTGTTTACAATAACCACCATTTGGTGTCTATTTTAATGATCTATACCCACCAATTGTTATTCCAAGTTACCCTTTACCATCAGGGCTTCACTCAGATTTTCAAAATCCATGTTTGGTTTGTAATGAATAGTGTGCGTTCAGTTTGGTTTGGAGTCCTATTGGCCAATTACTTGAGAAGTTTACATAAATTTGATTTTATGTTATGTTGATTTCACATAGTTTGCAATTCATCTTGTTATGATGCTTTCAAGAAGATTTTCTTTATATCTTTTTTTTAATCCTTTGAAATTTCTTTTTGGATGATTGCACATTGTGGGCATGGTTTCTTAAACCAAGAAGGTGGTGTTTTGCCTTGAGATGTTGCAGGGGTTGCAGATGTTTTGATTTTTGTGATATATGCTAATCCATATGCTAACCTCATTGTGTGAAAGTTGATCAGGATTTAGTTTTTTGAGATGAAAGAGGTTTTCCGCAAGGTATTTGTTTTCATCACAAGCTTTGGGATCCTTGTCAAAGAAGATATTTGGTGGTCACCCCATTAAAGTAGTGCTCTTTTAGTGCAACTGTTAGATTTTAGTGGGCTTATACGTTCTATAGATAAAAATAAAAATCCTATTTAGGTGGGCATAGCTGGTCAATTTTTTGACTGTAAACAGTTGCTTCTATAATTGAATCGATTTTTATCGGTTTTTGTGGCTGAATATCTTCTTTCTATTTGACATCTTTTTGTTGCTCATGTGCCATAATTTTATTGGATTTGTACCGGCGGTACGTCTGTGATGTGATGCTGAATGTTAGCCTTATACTAAAAATCTTCATCTTACTTTATTGGTGATACTGGGTTTTCCGCATTGGGTTACTTGATCTAGATATTGTTTCGGAATTAGTTTCCCTTAGTACTACTGTATTGTCGCTGTGGTGGTCTGGTGGGATGGGGATTATTTGTTGCTGAGACTTTTAGGTGCTGATATTATAGAGTAGTGCTAAGAGTTTAATTTACAATCGTATTGCTCCTGGTTATAGGACGACGCGATCTGAAAAAAAGGTAAATATCTTTGGCAGACGTCACAGCAATGTGGTAAGTGAGCTTAATCTGCAATGTAGATTCTCTGATGTTTTACTTGGTTCTTCGCTTGGGATAAGAGGTTGATATATGCATGCGCTGAACACAAGACTCTAAGAAAATAATGAACACATCAATAAATTAATACGACTCAATGAACCAAGACAACATCAACTGCCCTATATAACCTATAATCCCTTTTCTTTAACAATGTCTCTTATTATCCCTGTTTGATCAGCCAACCGTATATGTACTTCCGCAAAAGGGTGGTAAAAGTTTGAGATTGCAAGATGATATGATGATAGTTCCCATTAACTCCTCCACGAACAGAACATATATTCTCACGTCATCATCCTAGTATACATATGAAAAAAAGGATAAACACGAAAAAGGTATCAAGCTGTTAGATGCAATGTGGCATTTTTAGTGACATTTATAGATGTTAACACTTTAATACCTTATCAACTAATATTGTTATTGTTTTATAAGAATACTTTTTAATAACAAAAATGTTCTATTATTTACCAGCAAACAATTTAGATACTTTTAAAAATATTTCTAAATTTATTTTAAAAATCATTTTTATTTTTTATAAAATAAAAAATAGATTGTATTTTTATTAATTGTGAATTTATTTTAGTTAATTGAATGTTATACTACTTAATAAATATTTTTTATTAAAAAATTATATTATTTTAATATTATATCATATATTTTTAATAATATTATTGAGTAAGGTGCTAAAATGCAAATAAAAATAAATCACATACTCTTAAATGTTACGAAAAATATTACAATCCTTTAAATGAAAAAATGTTTAACCACATGATATATTTTTTTTTCATGAAAAATGTATGCTTGAAATGAATTGAGATAATCACATTAATAATTCTACAAAATCATTGCTATCATAGATGAGGTATTTTTTTCAATTATTTTATATTGAATTAGGGTTCAAATCAATATTATAGTATTTGTAATAATTAAATATCTATACATACGCTACCAGAATTTTTTTTTTTAAAAAAAAAAAAAAGACCACATTATAGGAAAAAGGTGCATTTAGACTCCTGATCTTTGGGCTCGGACCACTTGAACCCAAATACTTGCTAAGTGAACACGTGGGCATGTGCAGCAAAATATTTTAAATATATTTTTGCGTTCCGTTCAAAAAGTTGTGGTAGCTGAGCTGGTATTTCCATTTCATTTCTAATTTCGAGCGACTCCGGTTCGAATCCAGAGACCCTTTTTGTTTTGTTTTGTTTTGTTTTTTCAAACATCGTTTGCCGGAAAATTGATCGGCATGGATCAAGAGCAGCCATCTCTGAGTCGCAGAAAGGTGTGTATAACCGTCTAATTCTTTTCATCTGTAAGTTTCCACTCATATCTTTAATTTCTGCTTCAAAATAGAAAATTTTTACTCAGATCTTTGAAACAATTTTATCGCTTATCTGCAGCCTAAGTTCAAACCGAAAGCTCCTCCTCCAAGAGGGCTTAGACCCACCGTTCCCAAAACGTACTCTGCTTCTCAACCCCTATATACACCACCAACCTAATTTTGCTCCAAATTTTTGAAAAAAAAAATATTATTATTGTTGAGATTTGTTTGTTTGATTGTGCATGCAGTGAAGTAAACGATGGTGATGACAATGAAGATGAAGCAGCTCAAGCTCAGAAGCTCATGCGCAAATTCAATGTAAATGTTATTTTCTTCCCTAATTTTTATCCTTTTTTTTTTTTTAACTTTTCAATTTTCTTTATCCTTTAATGATTCTGTTATTAGGACTATAAATTACTGAAGCTTAAAAAAAATATTGATTACTGGCGAGTAATTTGAATTTTGCTGGTCCAATGAAATCTAATCTATTTTTTTATTGTATTTTGGGGCATTTATTTTATTTCCTTTTGTAAAAATAGCTCGCTAGTTGAGTTGTCGTTTTGAGAGGCACTTGCTCGAAGTATAACTATTTTTTTTAGTTTAATATAATAATCTAGTTTTAGTTTGCATGAATCTTTGCTTCAATTGAACTTTAATTTGATTTTCGTTGTAATTTTACAGGAGAATCTCAGAAGACAAGTGCCTAAAGTTGAGAAAAAATGTAACTTCTTTATCTTGTCAATTTTGTTAGTCTGCGTTTGATTCCAGCTGCACCATCTCATTTTAGTTGTCACATACAATATAATGAATGAATGGTTCATGAACATGGGTTTCCTGAGTTCCCTGTCTTCAAAATGAAATAGAAATGAAAATGAAAGTTTTGATACGCCTTCAAAATGAAATGGAAATGGAAATGAAAGTGGATGTCTAAATCATAAAAAATTCTATTTCAAATTTCGTTTTTAATATAGCGAAATAAAATTTAGAAGTATTTGAGGAAATACTACATAAAAAATAGATGACATTTTTCATTATAATTCAACAATTTCAAATTTGTGCCAAACAAAAACTTCAAACCCCATTCAAAAAATAAGATTTTATTTTCCGATTAGAAGGCTACCAAATGTGTGGCTTTAGTGTCAATGCTTAGCCTTATATATGCATTACTTGCATTAATGTGTCAAAGGTGTTAAATTTGCTCCAACAACAATATGTAGTGCATGCTATCACCATTCCCTTGAAATATGTGCTTGTTTGCAAGATACCATGTTAAACAAACAAGTAGGGCGGATGAGAGAGTAAATACATACTAGATTGCATCATAAATTTCTAATCTCCTACTTTTTCTTCAAGGTTGGACCTCAGAATTGTTTTCCTTTTGGTAAGATATATGAGTTCAGACCTCAGGGAAATGGGGTGGTCTAGGTCATAAGAGTACTGCATGTAACAACTTTTATGCTGGTGCATGTTATCACCCTCATAGCTGGAATGAGAGACTATGATCGTGAATTATTATGGACTCATTGTGGAATTTTTGCTATTTAGAGAAATAGCTTGTGTAAAGGAGATGAAAATTGCCACAATTATGGTTGGGTAATTAACATACAGAATCTCAGCTTTAAAATTTCAAATTTGCAGCTACAGTACAGGTTGCCTTTGGACCAGGAGCTGCATCATCAACTTCTATAAGGACATTTGGTGTTCGTAGGGATGAGAATACTGTAAATTCAGGGACAAAGAATTCTACTGATGCTGATGGAAAAATTGTAATTTCATCACTATCGACTAACAAAGAGGATAGGACTATTAAATGTGCCTCTGATGACGTTGATGCATTGCCCCTGAAGATCAAGAAAGATTATAGAGAACCTTGGGTGAGGAGCTTTGTCTATGAACTTCTTGCTATGATTTCCTCTCCTTTTCTTGTACAAAAATGCTAAACCCTGTTTTCCTCTAATGCCATTGCAGGATTACAACCATACCTACTATCCTACTACTCTTCCTTTAAGAGGGCCTTATTCTGGTGACCCAGGTATGCTTCTGAATGCATTTAGTGCACAGTCATGCTTTTTCTTTGGTCACTCAAAATGTGCACGAAGCACATCTTTTCTTATTCTATTTAGTTTAGCATGTCTCTCAAAAACAATGTGTCTGTAGGTGCGGTGATAAGTTGAAAATATTTTTTGTATTTTCTTCAAGTTATAACTTCTATTTGCTGAGCTTGAACTCTGTAGTGCTGAACAAAATTTGTTTGTGTTGATTCAAGAACTTTTGGATGAGGCTGAGTTTGGGGGGGCTGCAAGGAAATTGGAGTATGATGAGAGCACTGTCAATCCTGCTTCAGATCTCGGGCTGTTGGTTGGTGTTTGGATCAATGATTCTTAAAATAATTCTGGAACAGGACCAGTCTGATATGTATTTCTAACTTCAGTATATTTATAAATCTATGATTGGTGATAGGAGGAATGCAACAAAGAAAAGATGATTTTCTTTCAACTTCCTTCCCAGCTGCCCCTTGTCAAGCGATCAGCTATTGCAAAGGGAAAAGAGAAAATTGAAGGCTCACTTCCATCACAAAGCAAGAGTGCTTCAAAGAAGGAAAACAGTTTGGAAGGGTTATCCGGGGGATACATGGGCAAAATGCTGGTTTACAGGAGTGGAGCAGTCAAGCTGAAGCTAGGGGATACACTCTATGATGTAAGTCGTATCCATATTTCACTTTACACACAGGTGAAAGCATGTATGCCTGTTTTCTCTTCATCTACAAATGGCCACTAGATGTTGGCCGATATATATTGTGCCAAAATCTTACTGCTGTTACCAAAGCACATGCACACGCATATATGCCTGTGTTCTCTTCTTCTACTCACAGCATACTCATGGCTGCTAGGTGATGGCAGATATATTTTGTGCCCAAATCTTACCATTACCAAAGTTCCAGTTACCTCTCCTTCCAACTGTGAAATCTTTAGATGATTTTTCTGAAGGATAGCCCATTCTTGTTTGTTTTAGTTTGCTATTGTTAAGATGTACTGCATGTTCCATTAGTGGAAAAGAGGAAAAATGTGATTTTATGCTTAATTTTGGACATCTGTTACGGATACATTTTTGTTCTTCGGTTCTAAGTAGGGTTAACTATCTGCAGGTTTCATCAGGTTCAGATTGCATGTTTGCTCAAGATGTTATGGCTATCAACACACAAACCAAACACTGTTGCACAATTGGAGAACCTGAGAAACGTGCTGTTGTGACGCCCGATGTTGATTCTCTCTTAGATTCTGTGGTAAATTCTAGCTAAATGCACAGCAATAGATTCTGAGTAGGTTAACAATGTCCATAGAATACGTATAGAGCCCTGGTAGTAGAATGTGTATAATGCATAAATAGGCAAGCAGAACCGCAATGACGTTGACTAGATAGTAGGTGAAATTGAGCATTGCGAGATGCCATTGTTAAGCAAGTCTCAAGTCAATAGGTTTATAACTTTATATATGCGTTCTTCCTTGTACTTGGCAAGAAATCCAAATTGAATCTGCATGTATTAAAAGAGCTCGTATCATAATCTCGTATGTTTGAGCTTATCCAGTCAACTAACGAAATATTTTTTTTATAAATAGCTAAAAAGTTAATTTTGGGATACCATGACCTCCACAAATCCCAAATATTGTACACAATCTGCCATGAGAATGTTAAGAGCAATTTCTTAATAGACAGAGCTGCTATAAGACTGGAGCCACTTTCCTAACAGACAAAGAGCTGCTATGAATAAACCACATATCCACAAGACAAATACTGTTATTGAAGTATCACATTTATAAGTACATCTTGACCTGAAAGACTAAAGAAACGCAACTAGTACATATTGACTTGAAAGACTAAAAAGAAAAGCAACCCAGTGAGAAGCTGAAGCACCAGCAAGCCACCACTGGGAGAATACTGCTTGTTATGTCGGCAAATTATGCTCAAGCGCTATGGGCTCGAGTCACAACTACAACCAGCAACACCATTACTGAGAGCAGGAAGGATGTTCTCAGCCTTTCCTCAAATGGGTCCATGGTTCCCTTTTTTTGGTTCTCAAAATCAGGCACCTTGAACAACTCATTCATCAGCGATGTGATTTTTTTGAGCATTTCCATAAATTTTGCTTTTGTGCTGTGAAATATCCACATTACAGCATTCATTGCTGGATTAGAATCATGGCCCGTCTCATCTGACGCCACTGAAGTTGGGGAAGTACTGTTTTCTTCTGCAGTTATCATGTGAAGTTCATGCATGAAAAATTTATCCCAGTGATGTTTGACATTAGACAATACAAATAAAATAAAAAAGGCAAGTAGTTTCATCTGCATCAGAAAGTAGCAATCATCACCGAAAATATCTGAGCACGTAGAAGCTGGTCTCAGCTTTTGAACTGCTCAATTAAGGAAAGAGGATATTCAAAAAATATAGATCAAACAAGGATCTGCCAAAAGCACTGGTTAAGGGTTCAGATATATATCAGGATAGGATTTTGTGTTGTATCCTTTATCACCAAACCCAATACTAAACAAACCAATAAATGACAGATCAATAAATGCAATTATATAATATATTAACTGTCCTGAAGCAGCTCAAACCTCCAAGGAAAACCTAACTTGTGAAGATCAACTTTTAAGGCCGATGAAAAATGCGAAAGGCTTTTTTCTTTCCCAACATTATAAGTCAAAAACATAAGTTATCTTATAAGTGTACTATAATAATAATTCACACCCACCTGCATTGTAGGTTTCGCGCAGCTCACGAACCACGTCATTATTCAAAACAGCACTCCAAATAGCTTTATCAGAAGATAATGAAACGACCATTCTCTGCACAAAAAGGGGGGTTATAGTCTTTGAAATATGAGATAATCAGATTTTTTAATATAAAAGGGAAACAAACATAATACAACTTTGACTTTTTTTTTCATTAAAAATGGTAAAAGTATATTATATAAGACTAAATAAACATATTCCTTCTTTGTCTCTGGACATGTAAGAAGATCTACCATGAACTGGGCTTTAAAAAATTCATACTTGTTGGGTTCCACTTCCATAAAACTACAGTTTTCAGGTTATTTTGACATCATTAATCACCTTGATAGATGGCTCATGCTGCAACAAATGGAAAGCATCATAAACTCTGTCAAGACCATAAGGATGCAACATTCTTGAATTAGACAGATATGGAGAGGGCTCTATCCAATCTGCTTCTGACCCAAATGAAGAGACATGACGCAGCATGCCAGCTGGATTTGAAATCTGATTGGGGTATGGAGTGGCATCAAAGACCCTGCAGTGGGAAAAAAAATGAACAGTAAGCATTTAAACATAGCATGTATATGAACATACATGTAATGATTGTTAACTCACACACACCAATTATTCCTATTCTACATTTAAAATGACATGGCATTTCAAAGCAGCACACAGATAGATCATATAGGCTCATCTACAGCGTTTAAAAAATGAAGCCAGGTAGGTTCACAAGTTAAACATTTGCTACAATACACGAGCCAACACAAAGAGCCAATCTTCAACAAAGTTATGCATCTCCCAGAGCTACAAAATTAGAGCTAGTTTCGCAGATATAAGTCCAGGAGCACTGTGTCACATTAACTCAAGAATATTCAGCTGTATTAAAATCAAGACATTCTAAATATTCAATGTAATGCGACTTTTGGTTCAGGAGTAGGACAAGGATAGGATGAGCTAATTTGCCACTCCATTAAGCTTCCAGTAGCATCTCACCCATGAACATGGAATCCTCTTCACATCGTAACAACCATCTTTCTTTCTAAATCCACATATAATTCTCTCTCAAAGCAAAATACTGTTTGTTTAGCTCATAAATGGAGAGTTAGTAACCTTTCCACTCTTGCTGATTAACCAACGTTACAATTAAGGTGGTTATATAAAACTAGAGCTAAACTAGACATAGTTAGCAGCAGCCATTGTTCGAAACTACATAAATATTTCTTAACAATCACAGTTTTAAAAGTTACAATTTTTTTCTCTAATCCATTAACTTTTTTTTTTTGGTCAATTCTCTAATCCATTAACTTGGTACATAAACTATTTCCATATTTAATGAATTCTTGTGTTATGCAAGCAATCCGAGGTGTAACCCAGTGGATAACCTGATAATTGCACCTAAACATCACCGTCACCGTCACTATCACCATTTGATTGTAAGATTAAACTTCATAATTCAACTTGATTTCTAATTAAGGCACCTCACTTAATAGGACAAGCTTGGATGCGTGTCAAATCTGTCATTATCGCCATGCCAACAACTACCAAGCACCGCACCATTACCAACCAACTGCTAACGAATGCATAAAAATTGAACACCGCCGCTAAGTTTAGCCTCAAAATCAGCAAATTATACGGTGGAAATATAGTAGTGAACAGCAGCTATATTAAGAACATCAAAAACTGAAGAAGAAAAACAGCAATTTTCCTTTAATTTAATC
The DNA here is from genome assembly GCA_949634005.1 of Mallotus japonicus. Classification (NCBI taxonomy): domain Eukaryota; kingdom Viridiplantae; phylum Streptophyta; class Magnoliopsida; order Malpighiales; family Euphorbiaceae; genus Mallotus; species Mallotus japonicus. Next base: position 13,976 of record CATIWK010397864.1, read on the forward strand.
AACAACAGCAACCACAACCATAAAATTAACAGAAAACAAAAACGAACAAACAGAATCAGCTAAAATTCAAGAAACAAAAAGATGAAATGAAAACCCAAAAAAAAAAAAAAGGAACTGACTGTGTAAGGGCAGAGACAGCGCTATGAACTTCATCAACGGAAGGAACAGGACCAAGAATGAAATCATCAGCAACCCCAATTGACTTCTCCTCTTCACTTACACTCCCATCAACAGAGACCCACTCATAATCGTCGCAAGACGAGCCACCAAAAGAAGGCCAAGAAGAAGCAGTATTAATATTATTAGCAGAAACAGGGGCGTTACAAGGAGGGAAGTGAGACCCAGAAGCAGAAGATAAGGTAAGATTATTATTAGCAGAATTGAGCTTCTGGGTCGACCTAGAAACAGCAGTTGGTGAAGTGGCGGTGCCAGTACTAGAAGAAGAAGATATGGTTTCTTGAAGATTAGTAACACCCGCACGTGCAACACTCCTGCCAACGACCTTTAACATGCTTCCTCCTCCACCACCCATTCCTCTTCCTCCGCCAAACATCAAGACCGAACAGTCAAGTCAAAAATCCACTCGAGAGAAACGTCGTAGAGGTTTTTTTCTGCGTTTGGTGTCGAAAGTGAGTGGATAACTGTGACTATATAGTGTTCAAATGGCTGTGATTGATTGATTCTTGCGAGAAGCAGATTCGTTTTTTTTTTTATATTACTATTATTATTTGGATAGGATGCGAACATGTTTTGTTTCGTGTCAGTCACTTTTGTTTTTAATGGAATCTGCCAGTGATTTACTTTGACAGCTCTCCTTTACAATGAAATGTCCTTAAATAAATAAATGATTTTGCAAAAATTATTTAAAATTTTATTGTTAATCAATAACTATTACAATCATAATTTATATGAAATATTTTAAATTTAAATTTTATTTTTTATAATTGTATTAAATTAATTATTAAAAATTTTATTATTTTTATAATCCTACTTAAATTGAATTAAATTAATAAATTCTAAATATCGATAATTTAAATTTAAAAATTATTATTAGGATGGTACAAAATTAATTGTCCAAAATTAAATGTATAGTTACTTTTATTATTTTATATAAAAATTTAGATAATCTAATATTAAATTTAGCTTACTTTTTACAAAATTTCAACTGCTTTTTAATTAGCTTATAATCTTTAATTTAAAATTTTTATGTACAAAAATCAATATGTTTGTGTAATGATATCTATAATATATAATAAAAAATAAATTTAAGGCAATAAAAAATAATTTAAATAAATTTAAATGATTTATAATTTTTTTACTAAAATTGGTGACACTTTAAATTTGAGAATAACATCTAATACATATCTATATATGTGTATAGACAAAATATGGCATGATTGGAATTGACAATATGATGTGGATGAATAATACTAATTAAAAAAATGTATTTTAATTATGAATTTGTAAGGTATTTATTTATTTACTATTTATTTGATAAACGTTGCATTTCAGCCAAGAAAGCCCGACCAGGACCTTACCTTGTTGTTTTCGCCCTTTTGAATTCTATTTATTTTTCTTGTTGATAAATACCGAAAATAGGAAGGCAGTGACAAGGACAGGCATCAAAAGTCCACAAATTTCAGTTGACTTTTTGCACATTATGCTTTTGTTATTAATAGAAAAAAAATTAATGACAATTGAAAATAAAATTAGAAATGTGTAGTGAGTTTGAATCCAATTTATGTTATATTGGAAAAGCTGAAAGGCATTGAATAACTATATTAAGGGTTTGTTTGGCGTAAATAAATTTTACAAATTTTATAAAATTTATTTGTATATTTACATTATATATATTTGGTTTAAATAAATTTTTTTGTAAAATTTATTTTCAAATCTAATTTTTTAAATTTGTGAAATTGACTATAATTAGAATAAATTTTAATAAAATAGTTAGAATATAAAAATAAATTCCACAAATTTTAAGTTTATATTTTGTCATTATCTTTATTTTTAAAAGTATATTTTTATCTATTCAAAAATAGTTTTCTCTCTCTCTTAAAAAAAAAGCTCTCTCTATAACAGCTCCTCTTTCAAGTCGATGATGCGGAAGTGGCCATATTGGAATTGTGGGATGACTTCCCACTGGAGTCCATCAATATATCACTCTCTATGTTACATGCAGCTTCTTACAAATCGATGATGCAGAAGTGGTCAGATTGGTCATCTCCCTTGCAAAGCATTTTAAAATTTCTAGTGTTGTCTTTTCATAGGAAATCATAAAGCAATCCATCATTAGTAGAAGATATGGTTTCCATTTTTTGGGGAAAATTCTTGTCAAATGATATTCATGGCTTCTCATATTGAGGCTTTGAGATGATGGAGTTATGAAGGATATTGGAAAAAGCATATGTTATCTTTTAATTGTTATTTTAAATTACCTAGATTCTGTCTACTTGTTGCATTTAAACTATTGTTTTTATAATTGATGTTTACTCATTATTAGTGTATAATCCTTAAAGGATTCATGAAATAAATAAATCAAAAATTGAATTTTCATGAAAATTTGACCAGCATAATATAAGTGGTATAAATGCATTATTTTATTTCATTTTCCTTGTAGTAAAAATAAAACAGCATACATATTAATTAAAAATAAATATTTAATATCTGAGATAAATTAAAATATAATTAAAAATAAATATTTAAAAAAGAATTTAAAATATTAATTTGAATTTTAAATAATCACACTTTAATGATGTAATATGAAACCCAAAAAAAACACAATCTAATTAGAAAGGTATTTTTTACCAAAATCAAAATTAACTTGAATTCTAAATTTATACCAAATACAATACAACATAATATGGAATTCATTTCAAATGCATTCCACAAACTATTCATTTGAACTAAACACACTTCATTAATAAAAATTCATTTGGAAATGAAGTCTATTTGAAATTCATTTGGAAAATAAAAATGAATTTGTTGGTGGAATTGAACCAAATAAGGACTAAATTCTAAAGTTTGCAAATTTCAATGTTTAGAATTAAATTAATTTAAATACAAGTGAGGGAGTAAATAATTGATAATTTTTCTTTAAGAGCGTTTAAATGTGCATAATTTAAATTTTGTCATCATTAATTTAAAAGAGAAAACTGTCTCTATTATATAGTCCATTAATACTTAGGGTATGTTTGAATTGAGGTTAAAGGGGTACATGTTACTCATGTAATACATTAACCCCTTTAATTGTGTTTTAACAAACTTTAAAACATTAAGGTTAACAATTAACCCTCTTAACAGTTAATCTCATTTCTTTATATGTTTGTTAACCTAGTTAAGGGCAGGATAAAGACTTGTAAAATTTTTTTTTATTGAATATTTCATTTTTTTATCATTTTATGTTTATTTATAGTTAATTTTATTTTTAGTTATTTTTTTACATTAATGAAACATAAATCAAATTTATAAATAATGTATAAATTAATTTATTTCTCTTAATTTCTTTTTTTATGTGTAGGAATGTATAAATATATCTTATGGAACTTTTATTTTCATGAAAGTTTTTAATAATATTTTAATTATTTGATATTTAAAAAATTAATTTTATTGTTTATGAAAATTTAATAATTTATTTATTTATTTATATTATTTTAATTATTTCATATATATATTAACATTTTTTTAAAAAAAATAATTAGACAGTTTATACATTACCCTTTACTTACCAAACAAGGTTAACAATTTAACTATTATACATGTAACTGTTACTTCCTTAAGTGTTACCTCTATAATTGTTACACCTCATATCTTTAAATTCGATCCAAATGCACCCTTAAATTATAAGATCTTAATATTAAAAAAATAAATTAATTTAAATACGCCATTTAAATCTAAAAATAAAACAAAGTTTAATGTTTTAGATTACTTTTATTTTTATAAAAAAATATATAAATAAGTAAATAATTTATCAATTTTGTATTGGTCTAACACATTTGCAAATTTATATATTTAATATTTTTGTCATTTTATCTTTTTAATTTATAAAATCTCCCTTTCAATAATTGAATTTACTAAAAATATAATCTATCAACATTTTTATACTATTTGAAGTGTTTAAATAGTCTTTTATTAGTTAACATGAAATTATTTCAATACATAAGTTAAATAAAAATTATTTATGAATAATATTTTAAAGAGATTACATTTTTTCCTGAGATCTGACTTCATTCACATTTCTTTCCCTCTTATTTGAAAATTAAATTTTTTTATATCTCAGTTTTCATTCTGTCAACACTTTATTCCTTCCAATAGAGTTCGGTAATTATCTTATATCAAAAGAACACCTAGATCTATATACTTTTTAAAGATAACACATTTTAATCCCTCTATTTAAATATTATAAAATAATTCAGTCCATCAAAATTTTTATTATTTTAAATTTAAAATTTAAAATTTTAATGTCAATTAGACATTAAAATTTTAACACATATATGTACATTGATCAATATATTAAATAAAAAGTTAAATAATAAATTCTCATCAATTTTATTTGTATATTAACTTTTTTGTACTTAGTTTAATAATTTTTTTGAATAACTTTAAAAATTATAATTATTGAAATCAAATACTAAAAATTTGAATAATTTGGTTTTTAAAGTGAAATCAAGCAAATTAATGAATTCATAAAAATTATGATCTAATTTTTAACTATAAAGTGTTGATAGAAATATGTGTAAGTGTTGGAAAAATAGTTACTCTTAAAAATTTAAAATTTAAATTTAAAAAAATTAAAAAATTTTAATTATTTAATTTTATTAAAATAGAGGGATTATATTATGCATTTTTGTAAAATAGAGGGACTAACTTGTATGTTTTTATAAACTAAAAGGACGTAAATATTTGGGATAAGTACAAAAGTCTATGTGGTTTGGCGGTTTTGCACTTCGAGCCATGAGGTTTTTTCCGTGACAAGTCAGTACCCTGTGTCTATTACCGTTAGCACAACACGTCCAAAACCATCAGCCTCTGTTTATTATTGTTGACTTGGCCGTTGACATGTTCAGCACCTGCGCCTGGATCAGAAACTTTGTCAGCTGTCATTGGCTAAAGTGCAATTTACCCCCTTAACTATCAGTCAATGTGCAATTAACCCAAAATTAACTTTTTTGACTATTTAGTCCTTTAATTAAAAAACAAAATTATATATCAATTATAATTTCTTTTTTTTCTTTTTCTCATTTTTAATTAAATTAGGTTTATTATTTTAATTAAAAACAAAATTATATATCAATTATCTTTTCCTTTTTTTTCTCATTTTTAATTAAATTAGGTTTATTATTTTAATTAAAAAACAAAATTATATATCAATTATCTTTTCCTTTTTGTTCTTTTTCTCATTCTCAATTAAATTAGGTTTATTATTTTAATTAAAAACAAAATTATATATCATTTTTAATTATCTCCTTCAACAGCTCCAGCACATCATTTGAAGAGTGGCTATGCTTGTCTTTGATAATCGACTGAGATCAAACCCGGCCTCCTTAGCTCGGAGAGATCAACACTCTTCGTCTGTCATAGGGAAGAGGTGCGCAACATCAAGTGGGAAAGAGCTACACTCTGCTTGTGATCAGATTTGCAGAGAAGAGAGAAGCTTCCCTTTACCTTTTCCTACGGGAGCAACTTCTAACATTACTATCACTGTCGCTAAATTTCACCAAAATTAATACCCCCACCATCATGAATAGAATCACCAACAAAATCAAGAACAAAAACACATAATATCAATAATAGAGGCAACGATGGAGGTGAATAGAGGCAATGCTAGTTTGTGTGGGAGAAGAGAGCAGCGAGCAGCTCTTTGGTGCTGCTCATCATCATCGGTAGGAGTAGCAACGGCTTCGGTTTAGGACAGATCGTTGGCTGCTTACAAGGATTCAACATCAAGCCGCGGGCTTCAGTCGCTTGACAAGCAGCGGTCGACGGCAATGAAGCTGGCGGTCAGCTACAGGCGGCTGTTGGTGGACGGTGGGCAGCAGTGGTATGGCCGGAAGAAGGAAAATGATGGTGAGAAGGAAAATTATGTTTCAGGGATTTTATATAATTTTGTTTTTAGTTATTTTTTTTACTCTACTAAATATATAAAATGACAAGTGGCAAAATTAATGTGATAGCTGGCAAAGTAAGTCTGACACAAGCGCAGGTGTTGGCCACATCAGGGTCCACGTCTGCGAAAATAATGGAGGCTGACTGTTTTGGACGTGTTGTGCTGACACAGAGTACTGACTTGTCACGGAAAAAACCTTATAACTCAAAGTGCAAAACCGCCAAACTACAGGGACGTTTTTTGTACTTATCCCTAAATATTTTTAATATAAGAGATTCATCAGAACCTATCGGAAGAACTTAATATTGATGAATGAAAACTAAAAGATATTTCTAATAAGAGGAAAAATGTGAATTAAATCTAATTTCATAACAAAATGTAATTTACTCTATTTTTAATAAGTTAAAGTATTAGAATATTATTTTTTTTAGTCAATGCAAATAGAGGAGTGGGAAGGAAATGGGAGATTATTTATTTAGTTTATAAGTTTGAAGAAATAAAGTAATAAATTGTGCAAAATTCAATAAACACTATTAAGCTTTTTTTTTTTTAATTCAACTCTTAAAAAATACTTTTTCGTTGCTTCATACAAGAGAGATTCTACAATAATTTTTTTTATTTTGATTTTACTTTATTTGAATATACTTTTCATAATCTAATGGTTGTTATAGATAGAATAAAAATTTACTTTTTAAAAATTAAAGTAACACTAAAAAGCACCTATTTCATGGAAAATTTTAAGATAATTTTATTTATTTATTTTATTTTCACTTTACTAATATTACCATTGGATAAAAATATATTAAATAATTCAATTGTGATTATTAGCATTGTAAAAAACAAAATAATCATAAACTATACCCTATTTTATAAACATGATTGATGATGGTCCTATTTTACTTTGTTTTTGGTGCGTGAATAGGCTTCGTAAGTTGGGCTGGATGGCACAAAACCAGTTGGCCCAATAGAATTGAACCAGACTCAGAGCCCATATCATATCATGAGGAAAAACTTGAAAGGTGTCAGGGCAAGTTGGTCCATTTACTCTAATCTCTAAAACCCTAATCCATACATATACCGTCACTCAGCTTCTCATTTTAGCCGAAACCCCGAGAGAGAGCAGAGGAGCCACCAAGTGAAATCATGGGTATGTTTTTTCTTCGTTTGTTTCCATTTCATGCATCTCTAACATATTTCATCTTGATTTTTTTTTTATTGTCGCAACAGAATTCAGATGAAATGTTTACGGTGTAGATGTTATTATTAGGATCATGGCAGGGGACTGATTAGTGTTGTTTGTATGTGAAAATTAGGGGCTTACAAGTACGTGTCGGAGCTATGGAGGAAGAAGCAATCAGATGTGATGAGGTTCTTGCAGAGGGTGAGGTGCTGGGAGTACCGCCAGCATCCTTCCATTGTGCGTGTCACACGCCCCACTCGCCCTGACAAGGCTCGCCGCTTGGGTTACAAGGCCAAGCAGGTTTGCTTCTATTTCTTTGTTTTGTTTTTTGTTTTTGTTTTTCTGGCTTAAGATTGATTTTGAAGTGAACGATTTCACTTTTGATGCTGCTTTGTTATCAATTAACTGGAATGAATAGTTATGTTTTTGGAATTAAACTCTTTTTATCGATTAGAAGTGAGTGGAGTGATAGCAGATGTTGCAATTAGGGTTCCATTTCTGTTATTAATCAAGTGTAATATATGCTTGCTAGGGTTATGTTATCTATCGTGTGCGTGTAAGGCGAGGTGGTAGGAAGAGACCGGTTCCCAAGGGTATTGTCTACGGAAAACCCACGAACCAGGGTGTTACACAGCTGAAGTTTCAGCGTAGTAAGCGTTCAGTTGCAGAGGAGCGTGCTGGTAGGAAACTTGGTGGTCTTAAGGTTCTCAATTCTTACTGGATCAATGAGGTATGCAACATTATGTTACGTCATTTTTTTTGCTTGTGTTTATGTAGATCTTACGTTTCAGTTCTTATAGTGAAGATGAATCTTTTATTATCTGGGACTTTGGTATACGTATGGATATGGTGAAGGATTTAGGATTTACATGTGCATACTTTAGAGTGAATGATCGATGATTCTAAATATTAAAATATCATTCCAGGATTCAACATACAAGTACTTTGAGATCATCTTAGTTGATGCTGCTCATAATGCAATCCGCAATGATCCAAGGATCAACTGGATCTGCAAACCTGTCCACAAGCATAGGGAGCTCCGCGGTCTCACTTCTGCAGGAAAGAAGTACAGAGGTCTTCGTGGCAAGGGGCACTTGCATCACAAGGCAAGGCCTTCAAGAAGGGCAACCTGGAAGAGGAACAACACACTTTCCCTTCGACGCTACCGTTGATTGTTGTTTTGTTATTTGTTATTTTGCCATTCAATTTTTACTTCTTATTGTAGGATTGGCCTATTTTGATACAAGTGTTTTGGGGCGACTTTTGTTGAACATGTTCAATTTGGCTACATTGAGGTTATTTAATTATGTTTTTGCTGAACTATTTTTGGGATTTCTATTGAATGGTCTGCTTTAAAACTTCTGCGGGATGCTTGAGTGTTAATGCTATGTTGTAATGTTTTGGGTATTGAAGATTATTTATTTTAAATGAGTCAGATTCTGGTGCAGCGGAGTCATGACTTGATTTTCACAATTTGCAGACGAAATGTGATGTTCATCTTTGTTAATCCTCGAAGGGTGTATGAGCTAGGTGTAGAATTTTACGTCTGAAAATGTGAAGATTATAGTCTATAAGCTCACAGGTGGCAAGCAGGCTAGAGAAAAGCAATTGCACTTGTGGTAAGGAGGCTATAGTCTAACCTCATTTGTTTTGTGCGTGTGATAACGCAGTTAAAATTATGTGGAAAAAAAAAAAAAAAACTATTGAGATTATCACGTTCAAGTCTTTAAGCCCTGCGATCTGATTATTTTTTTTTTTGAACAATAAGCTTTCATTAACCAGAAATCAAACCGTCAGCATACAACTTTTTGGCCAATTCATAAAGAGGATTAACGAATCTTTGGAATTTCACGAATTTGACATAAAAGAGCAGCACACATGTCAGCCGTCTATAGGTCAATTATCATCATAAACATGAAATAGAGGGAGGACTGTTTAACAAAAAAAAAAAAAAAACCAACAATTGCCAATCGACCGGGGATTATCAACATCACGGAAATCGGTGCCACTCTAGTCTTCTATAATCACCAGCTCTTCTGTCTGTGTAGTTAAAAAACAAAAATGGAAAACAAATTATAATGGCTCGGTGTTCCTTTTACTATTGCCTCTAAAATATCTATCGAGTCTCAGCTCTACGATCAGCGGTTCTGTCGTTTTCTTTCCTTAGTTGATATGTCAGAGGCATCAATAGCGCAACCGCAGACGGCTAGCGATGCCAATTTCTCTCGCACTTTCAAGTACTTGTTAGGTTGGTTAGTTTCCTGCGGAGAACTCATTTGCTTTTCGTTTCTATTGGTTAAAATCAGTCTGTATCTATGTAATTTTGAACTCAACGCTGTGGAGTTACAGCTACGCAGCTGTTGTCGAGAGGAATCCCTTTTATTTTCAATTCCTGGATCGTCAGGCACCTCACCGAACAAGACTATGCGGTATGTCATCATCGTTACTATTAATATTTCTTTGCTTCATTTTTACTTGCGATCTGATCTGAAACTGAATTCTATTGTTCATTAATAATGATAATGAGAATAATAATTCAGGTATACGCAGTTCAATTTCATCTATTTGTCACCTGCGTCTTGTTTCTTAGTCGAGAGGGATTTCGGCGAGCTTGCCTGCGAGCTGAACTTAAACGGTCGGTACTGTTATCCTTAGCCTATCTCTAGTCAATTTTGTATTGTTCTGGTCTGATGTGCTGTTTACCTGTATTATGTGTTTTATGATGCAGTGATGGTACATCAACTGAAGAGTACGCAGCAAAGTTATTAAAAGTAGCTTGGATGACTCTTCCTCTTGGGATAGTTATCACTGTCGCTGCCTGTTTTTTTGTCTTTTGGTGGCAAGGACTAGACCTATCTGATTCATATGCGCAAGCTATAGTGATTAATGGTAACATTCTAATATTGCCTACAAGGTTTTCGATTGTAGTGTTGCAATAGGTTTTCTCTCTTTTCAAATGGTTTTACTCTCAATGTGAGTCTTCCAACAAAATGATGTTTGAGCTTGTGAGTTTTGTTTCCATACCTTTAGGAGCACAATGGGTTTATCTATCTTTAGAGTTTTGGGGGATACCTTGAAAGTTGCATGACTTACAGCTGAAATTTCTATGTCACATTAATACTGACGGTGAATTCAGGAGAGAAAAAGAAGTGTGTCAAAAACAAGGGTAATTCAACTGACCAAACCAACTGAAGCACTAATCATGATTGTAATTAGAGAGTGTGTGAAATAATTCCTTAGTGTTCTTTAGTTGCATCAGAGCTTTACCATCTTTATGCTACTTAGTTAAGTGGTTTTCGTTCTTTTCCATCCCTCTTGTATTTGATGCAACAATTAATTGCCAATAGTGCAGTTCCTAGCTAGTTATCTTCCTTCTCGGTGAACTTATTTTGCCTTTCTCTTTCACAAACGGTATAAAACAGGATATTTGTTGCTTCATGTTGCAGGCTGTGCATGCATACTGGAGCTATTGGCTGAACCATTGTATATACTTTCTCAAAATTTACTTCTTCTTCGGCTGAGATTGATGGCTGAAACAGTTGCTACATTTCTGCGTTGTCTGACCATGTATGTCCTTATTGTCAGACACCCTGGCATGGTAAATGTTTTTTTTAACTTGTAATCTTTCTAGTTATTTTGTCAATCTAACTTTTAGCATGTAGTAGTAAATAATCTGGTCTATTTCTTAAAAGCTTGATTGGATGTTAGTTATTCTTCAATTTTAAGATGTCTTTGATGTTACTTTGATATGAAAATCCTAGTTCAAAATTTCTCAAAATTAATTAAGTGAAACATATAGTAATTTATATGGACTTGCTAGATGGTATTGTGCGGCAACTGTTGTTAATATCAAAATATCTATGATTTTTGTAGGAGAAAGGGATTGCTTTTGCATTCTCACAGACTGCATATGGAGCTAGCTTGTTCTTAGGATATTGGAGCTATTTTCTCCTTTTCCGTACATTTAGAAGTTCTGAACTTTTTCCCTTCAGGTATGGATTCTTCTATCATAGACTAATTTTTCTTGAATATGTTTTGGTTGTCACTCTCAGCCACTTCTCTCCATAGAAATGGAAAAGGACAAAAAAGTTTGGTGAGATTGATAATGGATGCATATGAAAATGCAATAGAATATTGAATCCTATGCAATGCCTCCATCAGTGGCCTGCTGTACCTCCGATTTGGGCTGAACCTGTTTGTTTTGCAGCTCAACTTTTTTGAAACCATTGACAATGGCAGTATCTTTTTGCTATGTACTTTATCTTTAATTCAATGCTAAAGTTAGCTGTAACTGCTTGCTTTTTTTTTTTTGAAAAACAAATTATTGGCTAGTAATCCTTGCTCTTCTACAGACTAGGAACTATATTGGATTATGATAAGCAGCTCTCAAAAATGTGCATGCTGTTTACTCTTCAATCCTTTCGGAAGTTAATTCTTCAGGAAGGAGAAAAGATGGTCCTTGTGTGGCTGGATACCCCATATAACCAGGCTGTATATGGACTTGTTGACAAATTAGGTATGTGGCTTGTGGCGATATCCTGTGCCATTATTGGGTTACCTGCACAACTTGTTAATTACAGTCAAATGTTTCCTTGTGATCTTATAGTGCTGCAATTGAGCAAAGTGTAGCTTTTTATCATGTTTTGAATTTCAGAGCATGTTGTAATGGTTAATTCATTTGTTCCAGGAAGCCTAGTGGTGAGGTTGGTGTTTTTGCCATTTGAGGAAAGTTCATATGCTACATTTGCTAGGTCCGCATCAGGTTCACCTCTCTCCTTGGTTGTTGTTCATATGATTTCTCTTTTCATAAAAAGCTTCATTTGTAATCTGTGTTATGCAAGTCTTCTTGTGTGCTATCCTGTATTTTTTTCGTGGTGGTTTCCTATTATTGCTATCTCATATGCTGACTGTTTTGCACCAGCTTTGGTGATTGGGCATAAATTAAGGGCTGGTTCTAGGAAAAGGCCTGAGGCTAAATTATTATCCAATTTGCTTTAATTTCATGTATTTTGCTGTGTTTGCAGCTGCTTTTTTGCCCCTTTTTATGTGGCTATTTTCTGGAATCCTACTTTTTAGGAAAGCAAATTTCTCCAAAGTTATGTCCCAAATAGCAGAATTTATAAAATTTAATAAACTTCAAAATTGAGATGTTATATAGCTAAGTCCTATATAGCAATGCCAAAATGGATCTATGTTGCTTGGTTGAGTGTCTGTGCTAGATTAATTTACTGTTCGGAATTCTCAGAACTTGCCAGAGATTTTCCCCCTATTTTCTTGTGGAGCATGAGGAAAAAAATTTTGAAACATGAATTAACTGCATTTCAATTTAAAACCAATGTTGCATCCTTCATAAGCACCTTAAGATTTGTCCTTCTATTGACAGCACAAGATCCACAGAAGAGCAGGAAGTTGGGAGGCTACCTTACGGAGGCCCTGAAGCTTGTTTTGTTAATTGGTATTTTCAGTTTCTTAGGTCTTTTCATTTTATAGTTATTCTCTTATCAATTCAATTGCTTTAAGTTACAAGATTCCCTCCAACCTTAACTGTATTCCATACTGAAAGCTGCTGTGGTGTTTAATTTATGCTGTTACTAGTGGCAAGCAGTACTTAAAGTTGGTACATTCTTTCTGTACCAACTCTCTAATCTGTTTCTCACTGCTAAAAAGTAGAACTTAAACGATTATAAGTGATCAACTCCATCTAATCAGTTCTCCTCTTTTCATATGTTTCAGGTCTTATATTCATGGCATTCGGTCCTAGTTACTCTTATTCCCTTATCAGATTATTGTATGGAAATAAATGGAGCGATGGAGAAGCATCAACAGCTCTTTGGTATTATTGCTTTTATATCATTGTTTTGGCTATGAATGGTTAGTAACTTACCATTATTACTCCCATATATATTTAAGGTTATTTACTCTGGAAGATATTGGACTAATATTATAGTTTAATATCTAATGCATATGTTACAGCTATCTCTTAGACAGTAGTATAGTGATTTTGATCCCTTTTTTTTTTTTTTTTTTTTTTTTTTTTTGCATCAGGAACATCTGAAGCATTTCTACATGCTGTTGCAACAGAGAACCAGCTAAAACGCTCCAATGATTCATTGCTTGTGTTTTCAGTGGTATATGTGGTACTGAATATCCTACTGATACGGTCAGCTGGCGCTGTTGGCTTGATTTTGGCAAATTCACTAAGTATCCTTTTTGTGTTTTGAGTTTTTTCAATAGCCATTCAGCAGTCCAATTTCACTAGATGCATGAATTATCATAATCTAAGCATGTGCAACTTATATTTGGTGCTTTCAAACGAAAATATCTGAAACCTGTAACTGAGTCTTTTGTGATCAAATTTTCTTATTCCTTATTTGCACGAATTGATGCTTTAGTTCGTCGATTAGAAGCTGAAAGGGGTATTTTTAGGAATTCGTAATCTAAAACATAGTTTTATCCTCAGGGCAGAAAAAAAGGTGTCACGTTCATGGACCATGAGTGAAAGATTCCCATTAATCTCTTGTTAGCTTTTTGGTGTTGAGACTTGGCATTGTTTCAACAATTTGGTTGTGCCGGTGTCTTACAAGTTGGATCTTGGCAATTTAAATCTACACGTGCCTGTATTTGGCAAGGTATATACACCCAGCAAAATTAGCTTTGACCAAAGCAGTTCTAGATCAGTGAATCTGTGATAGTAGTTCACTGGGTATTGCTAGTTATTTCATTCATTTAATTGAAGGAGGGAAAAAAAGAAAAGGAATGGCAAGATCTTCAGGGAGAAAGTTTTGCCATTAGAGAATAAATCGTTTCCTAGCCTCATGTTGGCTTACTGGGCGGTGAATCTTTCTGTCAATGCAACATGATTGGAGAGCTTTATGGCTTATAATTTTTTTTTCTTCAAGTCATTTATAGCAGGTTACGTGGCTCTTCTAAATGTATGTATTTCCGTAACTTTTCTAATAATTAATCCTTGACTTTCTGAAGATATGATTTTGAGGATTATATATTCTGCAGTATTCATAAAGCACTACTTCCAGGTATGACTTTGATATGCAATTCTTCCAGATTTTGATTATTAATATTGACCTTACACCACATCTTTTCCCCTCTCTCTGCAGGATTCTTCTGCATTTTCTTTTCGCAGTTGCTTGCCTTCAGGTTGGATAGTTCTGTTGATTTCAGGTGTAACTACTCTCATTTCTGAGAAAATATTTCTGGACCATGTAAATTTCTGGCCAACATTTTTTGTTCACGTTTCCATTGGGTTAACTTGCTTCTGCATCTCCTCTGCGGTTATGTGAGTATATTCTTTTAATACGTTGTCATGACTTCTGAAATCGGATTTTATGTGCAAATTCAATTACCTTGTTTTACATTTTATTTTCATTATTTTCTTAAGGGACATTGCTTTTGATATTGAGAGTTTTCAATAACTGTGTTATCAATTTTCATGAATAGTTATCAGCGGGAAAGGCCTTTCATCAACAAAATTATCCGTTTTCGCAATCATGCGGACTGAAAAACAGCTAGTTGCTCCAGGAGCTTTCAAAGGTGGAATTACTTTTGTTTTAGCGTTGGTCTAATCATTGGCTATTTACTCATGTTATTGGTTTTTAGAGCTCATTGGCATTTAGTTGTCTGATTAACAAAAAGACCTTTCATGCAAGCCAAAAACCATGAAGATTAGGGGGTTGAGAGCCATTTATTTGTTTGAGGGGCATCTGATGACTGATATTCTATAGAAATTCAATTCATTGAAAGTGGCCAGGAGTAATAGGAAGATAATTAACAATGTAACAAATTGTACTACTGTCACTAGCTTATTTAGACACTAAACTGTTTTTACTAACCCCCCTGGCCCCACACTATTTGTCTCTCACTTGGAGTACAAAACTGTAATCTGTATTATTGATGAACTATTGATCTAGTTTTAGCTCCTTCTCTTTTCAAATTTAATCTACTTGCCGCTTGTTATTTACCATATGCGACATGGAAGGGAGGTTACAGGACATGGGTTTGTGTGATGTACCTGTGTCGTATGTGTCAGGTTGTTCATTCAAGCTCAGGTTACTTCTCTAATTCTGAAAATTAATTATTGATATGCTGATCCATAATCAAAGAAGTGTTTTGTGATTATTTCAGAAGAAATGGAATGTAGATAAAGAAAAGGTGAGAAATTCCACAAAAAGAGCCTAGAGAATTTTGAGAATTATTTTGAAATCCAAAATTTGGCATTTGCATTTCTAGTAGATGAATATGCATTTGCATTAGATGTTATGTCTCTCTTTCCCTTTGAGAGGACAGGGAATTGTGTTGATGGGGATGGAGAGTGGGAACTCTGGACCCCCTGTTGTCCTGAAATTTCTTTTTGGTTTCTGTAATTGCCAAGTGCCATGTTTTATGGCATCACAGGAACCCAAACTCGCAACAGGTGCATAGAACTTGATCAATTTGTATTGTTAATTTTGGTCTCGACTCTTGATAGCATGACTAGTTCTCAGTTATGTGATGGAATTTTTGAACTGGTCAATTTGGGTAGGAACTAAACAACGGGGCCGCTTGTAATGACAATTTTTGAACCTTAAATCTTCCAAGTGTACATACGATGCTTTGAATGCCAAACTAGTGTCACCTCAACTGGGTAACGAAGTGCTCTCTTGACTCGTGCATTGTCTAGTTTAGCATAGTAGCATGGATCTACTAGAGACCTCCCTGCATGTTGTCAAATATTCAATTGCAATGTCTTACCATGCTATTTCATTTATGATAGCAGCATTTTTTTTTTCTTGCATCAAAAAAAGTAAAAAGTTTTGCAAATATCATGTATTAGTAGAAAAAAGGTAGTAAACGTTTAAACAGCTATAATAGCCATTATAATGGGTTTTAGTCAATGGCCCCATTGTGAAATGGGAAAGTAACTTTGTTCATTACAAATGTTTGTAATTATCAAATGGAAACAATTTAAACGGAAAACTAAATAAAATTCTTTAGGTCTATAAGATGAAGGATAAACTCTGTGTGCTATTGGCAAGAGGTAGGTGAGAATTAGAGCCCCAAAAAAGCAAAAGTATAGTGATGAGAAACAGGAGCAGAGAGGGCCACAACAAAGGAGAAAGTGATGATTCATAGGACTCCCACGGGTGTGTGGGTTGTCCTGCAATGTCACTCCATTAGCAGCACTCTGTAATTATAAGCTTTCAAAGCTTGAAGAAAGCAAAAGTAGACGAATTTGAAAAAATAAAAAAGAGGAGGTGAAAAATTGAAATTTATGATTAAGATGTAGACTAGGATTTAGAGTTTAGACAAGTATCCAACCAACACATTTATAAAAAGTGGCTTCCATCTTCTAAAACAAAATGATGGTATGGTTTGAGTTTTGCGTAAGAGGTTGGATTCCTAGTGGAAAAGTGGATTGCGTTTTTTATGAGGTTGGATTCCTACTGGATTGCAATACATTGCCCCCCCCTTCCCTTGCTTCAAATTGCAGGCAACATTTGTACGTATTCTATAGGGTGATGAAAACAAAAATCTAAAGATCAAACAACTTAATGGCAAGGTAGGCAGACAGGTAGGTGATAATAGGTGTATATCTCAATTTCCCACAAAAATTGAAAATTTTCAAAGCTCTCTTTCATGCAAATTGCAAATGCAAACCAATATTTTAGCTATGTCGTCTTTAAAGGAAATAAGCAACCTATCTCTTAGAAACTAAGCAGAATGTGGCAGTTGGTTGGTAACAATTAACAGACTAACACAAAAACGCTTTTGCAATTATCGTTCTGCAGCTGCAATGCTTTTACTAAGAAGAGGAAAAGAAGTAAAGAGGAAAAAGAAAAGGAAAGAAGAAAACGACACTTTTTTGTCTTCAACATGTTTCACCAGGGATGAGGTTGTCGAGACATTATTGTTAAAAGAAAAATTTCCAGAAACATGTTATCATTCACGAATCCCAGGGCAGAGGGAAAAAAAAAAAAAAAACTGTCATGGTTGAAGCCTTAATTTGACCATTCTAGCTGCTGAACTTATCCTAACAAATGACAAGGCAGTGTTCATGTTAAGTTGGTTTCAAGTTTCAATACAATACACTTTTTAGTTAGTTCTTGTAAGAGCCAGTTTTAGTTACAAATCCATGCATTTAAGTTATGATCATATAAGAGAAAGGCATAAATGAGCTCTTTCTCTTTTAATTACTTCAAAAATGGTTATTAGGGCAAGTTCCCAAAAAAAAAACCCATCTCCCAATTCTCTTTCTTTTTTCAAATATATCTTTACTTTAGAAGGTCTAAATCATTTGGATGTCTATCTTCATTTGCTCACATACCCTCAAAATAAGTGGAGGTGCCCTCTCTTATACACATATCTATTCGTCTAGCTATCTATCTTCATGTTAAAGCATCTTTATTTAACAAACACCAAATGATAGAACATGACATGTAATGATGACGTGGGACCCTTTCTGTCATCATTAATCTTTGTTAAAAATCTCCATTAATCCATTAAAGATTCACTGCTAACCAACTATTAAAGGATTTCAAATATTGTATCACTATTGTTTTAGTTCCGTGATCATCTATATATATCTCTTAATTTATCCTCTTTTTACCTTTCTAATCACACAAAAGCTTCATTAATTTTTTGAAGTTTCCTCATAAACAACAAATTTATATGATTCATTGGCGTGTTTTACATTTGTCCTTGATACGTTGGTAGTCCACATTGCAATCAAAATTCCTTGAAACTTTGCTTACTATATATAAGGATAAAAAATTGTCACTGATAAAAGTTAGGTTACTATTTTGTAAATAGTTTCAGCACCTTGGGAAATTTTTGTCTTCATTGGCGTAATATATTCTACGGTAAAATTTGTAATACAAAGACGAGTGTTTCATTTTTATTGATCAAATATAAAAACACTTTAATGATGTGTCACAAATTTTGTCCTATGACATATTGCAGCATTGTAGGCAAAAGTCTTCCTTTTTATAATGATTTTTTTTTTTACTATTTTTGTTTTATTTCCCTAAGAATGCTGATAATTCTACCGGTTGGTGTATGAAATAAGGAGTTAAAGAAAATAAAGCTACACATTTTAAATAGGTCTAAGCAGAAAGTGAACCTTAGTTATATATATAAGATTTGGAATATTTAGAAAATCTATTTAGATAGTGATTAGTTACAACTTAATGACAAGGCCAAACTTGGTGAGATTAGAATGTTTCTTAGCAACCCAACTCAGAAAGGACATTACACTTTGTTAAAAAACTTAAGTCAAGTGGTATGGCAAAGTCTTGACTTAGAAGAGGTCTCTCACATGCCCATTACACCTACCTTCAAAATTCTAATAATTTTGTTCTCCACTCATAGATTAGGGATTAGATATGTTATAATGTGAGTGGAAAAAAGAGGCTAATTGGTCATGACATGAGGAAGAAACTATTCATGAGAAGTTGGACTGTGAAGTCAAACACAGTATATTTTTGAAAATAAAAATTGGTAATGGGCCATGCAAAAAGGACCCATCATTTCTTTTCTTGCCCAATCTTGTGCTCAAGTATGTTTCAATTCTTTTCATCATTCTGTTGTGGAACCCCACTCCACTCTTTTCACCTTTGTATTACATCATCTTGGATATCTCTGTCCTCAGTCATTTCCTTTACTTGGATATCAAACTTGTCAGTTTATATAATAATCTTGTTTTGTTTTGCTATAATATTTGGACCCATCTTAGTGGGTAATAACAACATGCTTTGCAATTTTGCATACTAGCCTACTACTACAGTTTGATTAGCTGCAGGGTGTGTAGTTTAATATCCAGATTGCAAGTTCTACAATTCTTTTCTTTGAGGCATGAGGATTACATAGAAATTAAAAAATTCAACAACTAATGAACATAGATTGTATATGTTTTCTCATGTTATTGATTTATTTTTTGATCAATAACCTTTTCCATTTCATCTCAAAGAAAAAAAATTCCTTTTCAATGCTAATGAATAACTAATTAACTGCCCAAATGAGACAATTTACAACTCTTTAAGACTAATTAAAAGTTGGATTAATTTCCCATTATATAGTAACGCGTTTTATAATTATGTACTTATGAGACTCTTCTTCTAAACTTTTTTTGATGTCACCTCCATTAATGGACATGAAAATGTCCCCATCAATTCCATTCCAAACCAAAGTTAATTAACCAACCTAAACACACCCATAAAAAAAACAATGCTTAGTTTTAATAATTCATTGTTCCAACCAACCAAAAAAAAAGCATAATCAATTAAAATTTTCGACTATCTCACACATAAATAGTGCTATACGTGCCACCCGGCATTAAACTGGTGCAGGAGGCTAGGCCCCGGCAGGCAGTTGGGGAATTGTTTAAAGAAGTGATATGTGATATGTGATATGGTATGTAAGGTAGCAATCTACAAGGATGTAACATTATACTAACCCCACTCTTCACATGCATATATATTATACATTGATTTAGACAACAGTTACTTTTTGTGGGTCTTTTAAAACTATACTTCTGCAATCGACTGTTCTTCCTCTACAATGACGTTTAAACTGCTCTTCATATATATATATATATAAAACAAAAGAATCATATATGATAATACCCTTTATCTAACTGCAAGACTGCAGTATTTCATGAAGTTGTTTGGCTTACAAAAAGAAATGCAAAACACTAAATGATAGAGGTTTAGCTACAGGAGCATGTTAGTGTGTAGTCAATTTCACGAACGTTGGTTTATTTGTGGCACAAATTTCATAAAGCTTCTTGTACTTCCTTTTCTTTTTTTTCCAAAGATAGAAGATAGTTTCATCAACTTAAAATAAAGATTACATCAATAACATAAAGCCATTTTTAGCTAATATTAATATAGCTATCCAATGATAATTTTGCCTAATTATCTTCATTAACAATGAATATTTAAGTTCCCCCTTTGTAGCCTAGTAGTTCAGATGATGGACATTATAAAGTAAGTTCATGAATTCGATCCCCCACTTTCCCCTTGATCTCCCAGTTGTTAAAAAAAAAACAATGAATATTTAAAGTTAGAAAAGATAAAAATGCAACTTGCAAAAGGTCAAGTTTTCTTCGATATTCCCTTGAATTATGGGTGTGGTGAAATCCGTTTGAAGAAAATCTTCTTGAAGAATGATAAAATTCGGATAAATTCTTAAATTTTGAGTAAATCGATTTAAGAACTTTCTTAATTATCTAGTAAGCCGAATTAAGAGCCTCCATTAAAATGTTAATGTTGTTGTTAAAAAATCTCTCAAATCTTGATAAAACCGGCAAAAGGGTAGCATCATCATAGTAAAAATGCTAAAAAATTTCCACCAAATTATTGAAAAAATAAGGAAAATTTAAGCTAGAAAATTAGAAATGCAGACTATAACACAGGAAACAAAAATTGGTAGGGCTGCCGTCCAAATTGATGAAGAGACGACAACCCCACCTTTAAGTTCTGTTGAGCGGCGGTCCCTGTTGAGAGAAAAGAAGGAGAAAACCTCAAAGGAAAAAGCGTTGGTAACTATTCTAAATTAATTTCGCTTCTTTTACTTTGAATTCCTTTCGAAATTAAATGATGATAACA
>CATIWK010397982.1:0-10452 GCA_949634005.1 Mallotus japonicus
TTGAGTTTTATGTACTGGCTGGCTATTATAGGAAGATTACTGACCTAGAAACATCTTATGGTATGAGGGCAATCGCTCATGATTGCTCCTGTGTTTTCTTTGCTTAGGCACGGAAGGTCATTATGGCTTGTTATATTATTTGGTTTGCTCCAAGTTGGAGATATCAGATTCACTGGTTCTGAATCTGAACCCAACTAAGGGAAAAAGAAAATCTGCAGAATAAAATTAGAAGAGTTCCCTTCTAAACAACTGTTTATTGCTTGTGTTGATGGTAGGTTTAAAAAAGATTGAATGAGTTTGGTGTAGTAGAAGCAATGTTCTGTTAGCACTGTGTTTAGGAATTGGCAAAACTATTAGTCTGCCTGCTGTTGATTGCTGCATTATTTATTGGTTGTTCTTTATACAGTTTTATGAGCTGATAAGATCAGTTTTAGTTGATTTATCTGAAAGAAGAAAATTTGATTGAGAGATAGATTGACTGAAATTAGCAGGCAAAGCTACCGAGTCAGTTAGTTCATTTTGGCTGTTAATTTCTCATCCTTGACAAACTATTCTGTCATCAAAATCTTTTTCATTATTACCCATCTCATCCTCATAGAGATAATAAGCTGTTACAACTAGGATAAACATTATGCTCTTTACTCTTTAAAAATCATTTCTGTTCATGTGATAAGACGAATTTGTTATGCATTGCTTTGGAGTCAATCGGCATGTTTGATGCTGCTTTTAACTCAGTCTAGTTGTTTACTCATCAAAATCTCTTTCTTCACCCAATACACGCAAAGAGATGAGCTCTTCAATGTCAATTCGTTAAAACATTTTACCCAATAAATGCAACGGTGTTTATATATTGAATCTTACTCTTAACCAAATGTTTTCCCGATTCCAATGTTTCTCCGTCAATAAATATTTTCTAACAAAACACAGTAGGTAAGTTACTAAAATTTTATGATGTTTTTCTTTTTTTTTAATCAATTTTTTTTTTTTTTGAGAATGGAAGTGGAGGGAGGATCTGCACCCTCAATTTCTAAACGGAGCCGACCCCGTGGCTCCCTAGATAGGTAGCTCAACATTTAAGCACCTAGGGACACTGTGTCCCTAGGATTTTGTGAGGAGAGGTTGGGGGGGCTCTTCCTCACACCCCTAAGCCTTTGGCCACCAGGCCAAAGGCTCAAGGGCCTTTAATCAAATTTTATGATGTTTATTCAAATATATTAATTCATTTCTCTTTTTTTTTAAATAAAAAATATATTGTGAAATTTCTATATATTGTTTTTATTACACAAATTCATCATCCTTAAATTAGTTTTGTTGTTAGTTTAGGAACTTAAGTGTAAATTTATATGCTCTTGCTACGGTGCAACTATTGCATCATACATATGGAGAGACTATATGGATCTGACTGTAGATAACAATAACTTGTTAGTTTATTTTCTGAAGTTAAAAAAAAAAAACCAATATTTTGGCCTTTTCAACTTCCTCTCCTCCACGAACTGCCGAAATTGCCGAAATTGAAGTTGCATCTGTTAAGGAAGCTTAGTCATGAAAACATTCAGGTAGCTCTAGCATAAGGAATATAATTTACTTGGACTTATTCATATGAAGATAATATAAATATGTTTCAAAAGGCATAACACTGATGTAACATCAAATTACACCAACAAAACAAAAAGGACAAAAATAACTAAAATACAAGTTCAATAAAAGTATATAACAATTAATAGCATGATTCAATCGACTTTCTTGTAATTAGTCATGATTTGGCCATATTTACCGTAACTGGGCTAAGATTTTTCATCTTTACCATTTCTTTGGCAAAATCTATACTGAAAGTGGTTAGATTGAAGCTATAAAAATTGACTATTAGAACCTCCATAAAGAGTATTTGATAAGAGAACAAACTTGTTGCTCAACAACTACCAACAAAAAAAATTCTCATTAAACCCAGTTTTAATAATCAGTTTAAAATAACCACTTTTAATAACAAAACAATGGATCCGTAACATATCAGATGAATTATATTAAAACTGGGTAATGAAGGGAATTAAACCTAGAGAATGAGGTGCATATAGTTCAGCATTACCCACTTTACTAAAACTAATAACAAACGAGCACAAACATTTTCTTTCCCCTTAATTACACATGTGAATTGCCACTTGTTCAACTTAATCCTTTGTCTCGAGACTCGACTCTGATCTTCATTCCTCAGGAGCCCGATCATGGACTCCAAAACTATATACTTCAGATAGCAATAGTCTTCTACCTCTTTATTTTCCCAGCTAAGTCACCGCTCTACTAGAGGAGCATTCTTGCAGTGCACCTTGGTACAGGCAAGAAATTCTGCATGCTCAACTACTGATTTAAGAACCATTCAACTTCAAAGCACAACCTCCAAAGGTTAGATTATGGTAAGAAATCATAAGCGTTCACACAAAATACATCTTTCTGAAAATTCCATCTCCTTATGATCAACAATCATCACAAAACATAAGTAAGAAAACAAACAATAAAAAGAACTAACTCTATATTTTGAAAAATTACTTCCAACATAACCAAATATATAGTTTCTCAAGTGCGGAGTCTATAAATTTCTAACAACGGACCATATTAATAATAAGCCCAACGTATAAAACCATATACCAGAGTTAAAATCATGAGCACATAAAAAATAGTTAAGCATGCATTCTCTCTGACATCAGATAACAAACTTAGATTACAATGCAAAAGCTTTTCCATCCTTGCCATTTTTACTATCAACACTTCAGAAAATACTTCCATCATCATCAGACTTGTCGGATAACATAAGTGATGAAAATGTGAAAAAGTTATGAATGATCAAAATCTAAAATTCAAGGGCTTAAAAAAATCTCTATATTATAACTTTGAGTCCTTCTACAGTGCACATGTTTGTATGTGTACAAATAGAACTCAAAACCATTAGATTAACTTGAATTGTGGTGAGCACCAAATATAGGCAATGGCGAGCCTTTTGTTAGTATCTGTTGAGCAACGAGGGGCTTTTGCACTCTCAAAAACTCATGTGCAACAAATCAATTATAATTTCTAGAACGTTAGCCTTCTTCAGTACCGTTTAATGACACACCATTTATTCTCTCAAGAGAACAACAGGGCATTGAGCATCATGGGTTCTAATATAGTCGACACATTTGTTTCACTATTATAACTTTACTTCAGAAAGATATTGATATCTCCTATAGAGAACAAATCGTCGTCTAGCTGAGATCTTCAAGGTCGAAATTTCATGTGCTGTTGATTGAATGCAACTGAGTCTACCACAAGGTTGTTAGAGTTTCTTATAAGACTGATTCTATGGCTCTTAAAGTTGTTTGTGGTGCTTTTAGGGCCATTGCCATGCGAGCCGATCTTTAAACTCCTGAGGAAGAATCAACCAGTAATCTGGGATGACAAGTGTTAACAGGCTTTTGAAGCTATTAAGAATTACCTGATAAACCCACCGATTTTGCAGCCGCCAAACCAGACAACCCTCTGATTCTTTACTTGGCAATTGAGAAAGATGCAATAGGGGCCATGTTAGTGCAGGAAAGCAAGGGGAAAGTTGAAAAAGCAGTGTACTACTTAAGTAAGAAGCTGCTGCAGTATGAGGCCAACTACAGTTTGGTAGAGAAGACGTGTTTAGCTGTGATCTGGGTAACGAAG
Source organism: Mallotus japonicus (assembly GCA_949634005.1). Lineage (NCBI taxonomy): Eukaryota > Viridiplantae > Streptophyta > Magnoliopsida > Malpighiales > Euphorbiaceae > Mallotus > Mallotus japonicus. The sequence continues at coordinate 3,679 of CATIWK010397982.1, forward strand.
AAGCTTCGTCATTATTTCCAATCTTATAGCATACAAGCAATTTCTAAACATGACCCCCTGAGGTATCTTCAACAGACACCTTCGCTTATGGGAAAGCTAGCCAGGTGGTTAGTTCTGCTCACTGAGTTCGATATAGACTATATAGCGAAGAAGGTGGTGAAGGGGAGAGCAGTAGCAGATTTTCTAGCCTAGAACCCGATAACCGACGATCAAGAGTGGGAGTTAGAGTTTCCCGATAAACATTTAGCAGCAATAGAAGTGCAAGGATGGAAAATGTACTTCAACGAAGCAGTCAACAATCTAGGAGTGGGTATAGGTGTAATACTAGTCATGCCAGAAGGAGAAATGATCCCAATGGCGAAGAGGCTCGAATTCGATTTAACAAATAATTAGGCTGAATATGAGGCATGTATCTTAGGTATGGAGGCGTTGCGCAGTGTGGGGGCAGAAGATGTTGTCATATACGGAGATTCCATGCTGGTTGTGAAGCAAGCTTCCAAAGAGTGGGAAGTGAAAGAAGACAGACTACGCCTGTACTGAGATTATTTGGTTACTGTTTCGCTGTCCTTTACTCAGTGTAAATTTGTTCATCTACCAAGAGAAGAGAATCAGATAGCAGACGCATTAGCTACTTTGGCTTCTATGTGGGAAAGTAGAGAACGAACAGAAGTCAAGCCTCTAGTGCTAGTGAAATCCCGATATCCTTGCTATGAAGAGGTAAGAGTAATGCCGCTGGATGCTGCTGAAAGACCTTGGTTTTATGATCTGCAGCAATACTTAAAGTCGGGACAGTTCCCTGAGGATGCGAAAAAGAAGGAAATAATGTCTTTGAGAATGTTGGCCCGGCAGTTCATAAGTTATAACGGGATATTGTATAAGAGGATGCCGACTGGTGTCCACTTGAGATGTGTCGATAAAGCTGAAGCTCAAAAACTTATGGAGGCAGTGCACGGAGGAGTATGTGGGCCACATATGAATGGGACGGTCTTGGCAAAGAAGATAACTCGTCAAGGATACTTCTGGCTGACCATGGAGACAGATTGTGTTAAGTTTGTGAAGAAATGTCATAACTGTCAAGCTTATGGCGACGTCAGTCATTTACCGTCTATGGAACTACATGGAATGACTTCTCCGTGCCCGTTTACAGTTTGGGGAATCGATATCATCGGGGAAGTGAGACTGAAGGCGTCGAACGATCATTGATATATCGTAGTAGTCATTGATTATTTTTCCAAATGGGTCGAGGCGGAGTCGTACACCACTGTCGGATTGAAGAATATGGCAAGGTTTATTGAAAAGAATATAATTTACCGATATGGATTGCCTCATCATGTCGTCACCGACAACGGCATCCAATTTCGAGTTGAAACCGCTGCCTTACTACAAGAGTACAAGATTGAGCATCATAGATCATCTCCTTACAGACCGTAAGCGAATGGTGCAGTAGAAGCTGTGAACAAAAATGTGAAGAAGATCTTGTCCAAAACGCTTGAGAATTACAAGGACTAGGCAGATTATCTACAGTTTGCACTGTAGGGATACAGGACTACTGCTAGGACATCAACGGGAGTCACTCCATATTCCCTAGTATATGGATGCGAAGCTGTATTACTAGTAGAAATTGAGATTCGATCATTAAGGGTTCTGTTAGAGTCAAAAATTCCTGAGTATCAGTAGGTAGAGAGCCGTTTATCACATCTCACATTGTTAGACGAGAAAAAGATGAAGGCCATGTACCATTCGCAGCTGTACCAGAAAAGGATAGCTCGAGCCTACAATAAGAAAATCAAGCCGGGGAAGATCAAAGAAGGTGATTTAGTGTTGAAACTCACAAAGCCGATCATGACCGACCCGCGAGGGAAGTTTAAGCCTAATTGGGAAGGTCCGTATTTGGTGAAGAAGTTATTCTCTAAAGGTGCTGCTATTATATCTGATTTGGATGGGAACGAATTCAGAGAGCCCATTAACCTTGACAAGTTGAAGAAGTACTTCCTGTGAGAGTCTCGCTAGGGAGAAAACCTCGCAAACGGGGCTGTCTAGGCAGAAATTAGAGACTGAAAAATGAAAAAGTAAAAGGTCCTGCTGGATTGAAAACCTTGACAGAGGTGGTCCAGGCAAAAGTTAAGGATATATAAAAGGAGAGAGAGAGTGTAAAATGGTTAGTTGGAAAACTTGCAAGGGCAAGCCAACTAACGACATGAGATATGTCAAAAGCAAAATGTATATGCATATTATGCTCAAATTAAATAAAATCGGTTGTTCTAATTATTGTCAAGCATTGCATTAAGTGTCTATTACAAACCGTTTAACTACAAAAAGAAACATTATTTAGCAAAAAGGAAGTGATGACTTAATTCATAATCTAATATTGTTTCCTTTTCTTTTGATGAACATTCTGAGCACTCGATGCTTGTAACTCTCTTGTTCTTTTGCTTCTAACAAACTCATCTTTTTTTGTCTGTTATAATTGGATCTACATCTTATACTGATCATCGGTGGATGGATCTCCGTTGTAGTCTATGCTCCTCTGAATGGCTCTCCGAGGCCAAGTGGCGGTCAAGTTGTTTAGAAAGTTTTGAGAAAGGGGTCCTGGTTTAAATTCTTGCACGAGCTCTGGAATTAATTACTTCTGCCCGTACTGTCGACAGAGGCATGCAGGATTGTAAAATGTAGCGAAATGGAGGCCGGCGACAGGAACACAGTAAGTGTAGGAACGAAGAGTTACGTGTTGCAATCTCCACCACGGACACATCCATCAGATCAGGGTATCAGGGAATGTTGAAAGCCAGCCTTGGATGTCTTCTGGTATAGGATGCAGTCTTCTAGTTCTGCAATGCTTGGCTTTATAGTGTGCAATATTTTACGGAGGATCTAGCAGTCTTAGCTTCTCATGAAACCACATCTGCCAAAACGGTAAACAGAATATTTGGAAATGACAGAATAATGGAATGTACAAGTAAGAAAGGAAGACTAACCTCCAGTAGCAGCAGACTCCCAGTAAATCACTTGGTTGATGAGAAGTTATCCAATCTGATGATGGTTTCTGCTAGGATGAGAGGAAATGGATTGAACCCTGCTTCCACTTAACCTAAGATGTGTAGGACTTTGGAATCACAGTTTCCAGAGAGTGAAACGAGCAGGAATTAATCGTACAGACAGAGGGTCATCATTTGAGGCCAACGAGTTGTTGTTCTATCCACGTCTGAGACGATCTCAATAAAGGATTCCAGCTCAATCTCAGAACCGAGAATGCAGTGAGCTGAAAACTGAGGTGAAAGATCGAGCATTTGGGCCATCTGATACTAAATAGAGTGCGGATCCAGAATTCCAAGGTTAGGGGTTGCAAGTTGAGAGACAGAATCTATGCTACTACCTAGTAGGGCTTCGAATTCTTCTAGTAGAGGGCATAATTTTACAGTACTGAACCAGAAAACATGTTTCTGGGGATCCCAGAATTAAACCATAGCATGGAGGAAGGGGAAATTGATTCTCCTAGCGTGTAGTGATTTGAAGACCAACAAGTGGAAGGGTTCCAGTTTGGCCCATGATTCGCCATCTAAACTCTTCAGGACTGATTGTAGTCGTTTCAGGCTTCTTTCGGCCATAATTTAAGCTCTTAGTGATGTTTGGGAGAGAGAAAATGGAGGTTAGAGAGAAGAGGCTCGAGAATGGGGCTGCAGATGAAGACTTAGGGATTTAAAGAAGTGCAGCCGATCTGGTGATGAGACGATCACCTCACCGTAGAGGCGACGCCTCATCACTAAGAGGCGGTCGCCTCTAAACTAAAGAGTGAAGAGGCAACGCCTCAGTAGTGAGGCAATTCGCCTCTTCAATAGGGAGACAGGTAAAGTTCAGCAGTAATTGCATGGTTTCGACACAAGCACGGGACTAAATTGATCAGATGTATTGAAATGATGAAAATAATGAACTTAAAGTGCAGATAAACATGACTGTGCCAACATCCACATCAAATCAAAAACAGAGTATCAAAATGTGCTAAAAGTTCAAACAAGTGACTAGTAGTATCCAAAATCTATCTAGTCAAATCCTGGTCTATCAAGCATTTGACTCGGTACCCTCAGGATCCTCCCCACCTCCAGCACCTGCATCCTCGGCATCATCCTCCTCATCGCCGTTGACCTCTATCTGGCGCTCAAGGAGTGCAATCTACGCCTGACTCGCTGTATCCCGGTCCTGCAAAAGCAAAAGACAAGGTAAGAAAACCATGCAAGTATACATACATATAGATGTAGGAAGAACCATTACCTTCCACTGCTGAGTGACCTCCAGCAGGTAGTCCCTCTGCGCCTCGATCAGCCGGTACTTGTACTGACCTTGCGCCAAAGGAATCTACATCTTTTGAAGAAAGATGTTAGAACTAATAAGTATGTTGAGAATGTTGCAAGAACGCAGGTTAAAGCTGAACTTACATGAGTAGTGCCCTCAAGAACACAAGCCAGGTCTAAGCCGTCGACTAGAGTCACAAACTGTCAGGACAGCTCTCCTGGGGGAATCCAATAGTGCACCAGAGGATCGGGAGTGTGGACTAAGCTGCTAGCAACTACCAGCACATCCGGGGTGGCCTGCTCAGTTGCGGTCGAAGTGCCCTTTGCGCTGGGATCGAGGCGACGTCTCTACGACTCTCTCTCTCGCACCAGAAGCCTGATGTGAATGGGAGTTCGAGTAGCTACAGCCTGAAAATAAGGAATCATGTCAAAAGGCAATAACTAAAAGGGGACATAAATAAGAAATCAGACGCTTACCTGAGAGGTAGAAGCAGCAGAGAGGGGCACCGTCAACAAGAGGTAAGTCCGGACGAACTCACTATACCGGCTCTTGATCCGAAGAGTATGATCCACAGCGAGCTCTCCAATGATGGCCTGATCAAGCTCAGCTCCCTCCAGCTCATGTGTCTAAAGCATGCTCCTGGGAGGAGACTTGGGGACTCGCCTCGCCCCAACACCTCGCCTCCAGTTCAAGACCCGCTCACCAAGATACCAAACCCGGTGGCTCGGTCCATGAAGGAGGACTCTCTTTTGAGCTAGGGTGTCTGCAATAAGCAAAAGTCAATCCCCCAAAGCATAAGAGACTAAACTCTAAACAGATCATTAAGTGCGTTAGTGAATCACATTAAATGCAATTAAATAAAGAAAATTAAATATGTAAACATTAACACTAAACAGGTATTAAAGCAATCATTCATGACAGATCAAGAGTGAACAGGGCCTCAACCTCCATGGACAGCATGCAGAGGATACAGCAAAAGACTCAGAATAAAGGTATCCATCACCCTGTTAGAGTGGCGATTGCCTCAACAGGCACAAAGCCTCTCAAAACAGCAAAATACTTCAATCTCAAGCAATCACGAATATAGGTACATAAATGACACTTACAACTAAGCTCAAAACTTTAATGAATCACATTTAGTACATGGTATGACACACTGCTTGAGCAACAAATGCAAGTATATCAAGTAGAACAAGACAAATCACACTCTATGTAAGCATGCAACACTATTAATGAAAGTAGGAAGATTATTACTGAAATGTGAGCTTTTTTAAAGTGATTTTCCCTCAGAGATGAGCTTCAAGTGTTGAACTTTGCTTCAATGCAAGGTTTTCCCCTTCTCTTCAAAGAGAAATAACACTTTTGAGCTTGATTCCCTCCTTCTTTTCTCAATAACGTTTTTTTTCTTCCTTTGAGAGCTTTTCTTCCCTCTTCCAGCCTCTCTTCTCTCTTTTTCTTTGCTAATGGTTGCTAATTTTTTCTCTATGGCCTCTCTCTTCTCTCTTACCACCCACCATGCTTGATGGGACACTCTCTTTTCTCTTTTCATCATCACTTCTCTTCTCCCTAGGCCTATTTTCTCTCAAAATTTAGCCATTTTCATCAAAAAATACAGAGAGGTAAGGTGTGGTGCCCCACCTGGTAGCTGCCACAGTCACTTCTGCATTCAATGCAGAAGCAAGTGGCGTCACAGAGGCGATCACCTCTGTATAGAGGCGTCGCCTCTATGGCCCAGCCCTGCTTTGGGCCTGATGGGCCGAGGCCAGACGGGCCGCTTTGGATGAGTTTTAAAACTAGTTTGGGCCCCTAAACTCCTAAGTCCATTCCTTTGAAAGGTTCAGGCTCCTCTCTTGCACTCAAGCTTTGCGGTTTTCATCATCGGGCTTGATTGTGGGTCGGCTAAACCGAGCGTCCCCGGTTCGTCCCCTATCACGGGCCGACCGAACCAGGTGTCTATAAACATTTAAACCATTATTCTAATAGACTTTTGGCTCTTTTTAATCCAAGTGACTGTCGTCCCAAGAGCAAGCTCAACCGAGTTACTGCCATAGTCATTTCACTTATTCCATATTGATGCCCTGAGAGCAAGCTCAACCGAGTTACATCCCTTTTTCCGGCCCGAGAGCACTAGCTCCACCGAGCTCTAACCATTCACTCTTGCCCGAGAGCACAGGCTCCCCCGAGCCCATTTCACATTTTAAACATATACCGAGATCTTACCCGTGCGCAAGTGGTCCTAGTGACACTCACTAGGTAGCACATTCTACCATTATCTCCAAATCAATTTGAATTATAAATAATAAAATAAAATAAATAAATCATTAAATAGTGAATAAATAAACGATTAAATAAATAAATAAAACATAACGAAATAATTTTCCTTTAAACATGCTTTCAATTACTATTCATAAATATAGAAGAAATGATCATGCATATGGCAATATAAATATATTCATAAATCAATCATATAATCATTTCTTTATTATT
>CATIWK010398000.1:0-10646 GCA_949634005.1 Mallotus japonicus
TATATATATATATATATATATATATATATATATATATATATATATAGAGCATACGTTCTGCTATTTAATTATGCAGGAAAGTAAATAAATCTTTAAAATAAAAGAACTTTAAAACATAAGTAGAAAGAGCTTACTAAAAGTTTGATCTTTATTAATCCGAGTAAAGGGAAATACAAGAAGTTCTTTATCCAAAAGTTGAAGATTACAAGAAACTATATTGAAACTTTATAAGTGAGAACAATTTTTATTTCTAAACTTTTTAAGCTCAGAGAGGAAAGATAAGCTTATCAACTCTCTATAAACTATATCTAAAAATTGTGTTCTGCCTCTGAATGCAGGAGGAGGCTTCTTTATATAGAAGGTTGAGAAGGTTGCTGTAGGAGCACGAGATTCTTCAGGAGGGGCCAAACCATGTGAGATGTTCCTGATGACTTCGTGATTGGAGGGATATACAACTATCCTCTGTCTTTTTCTTTAGAGAGTCTTGACTTTAGTGATAATACACACACCAGGTCCTGAAAGTGGAAGCCAGGGCCCCAACCATGTGGTATAATGGAGTGAAGTGGGACTTGAGTTGAAGCAGGAGGGAATATTTGACATAAAAGTCCAATTTTCCTGAGTGTTGTCCGAGAGTGTCCTAAGTGTGGTGACCTGGAAAATAAAATTAATATCAATTTTTTTTAATTACCCTAACTATTGCATGGGCTGTCCAAATGGATTTTCAACCCATCGGGCCAAAAAAAAAAAGAAAATAGCATATACAAAGCTTTACAAATCTTTTACAAGCCTATAGGCTATATTGAAGGAAAAATTCCAAAGCAATCCTCTCCATTATCATTACCCAAATCGATGAAGGGTTCTGATTCTTCAAACATGTTTGAATTGCCAGAAGTAGTCGTGGATTGGACCAACTATTGCATTATGTTGAAATACTCTTCTTCTGTTTTTGCTGAAGCAAGGAGAGCACTAGCATGAGATTTTTGAGCCAGGAAGTTGGACTGAGAAAGAGAGGGTCCAAGGAATCCATGACGTTGCAGCCAATTTGCTATAGCATTCTTTGAAATTTTATCTGGAATTTTGTAAGAATTCTACCACTTTACTTTAAACTTTCTTTGAAGAACTATAATGCCATTAGTGGAGCTATAATCAAGGAAACGTTAGGAAACCCAAGGAACAAAGAATTTTGTGCAATAAAGGCATAAGGGAGGAAACTTTTTCTCAAGAGAAGAGGGCTTGTAACGAGTTTCAAAGAGATCAAAACCATTACGAATATCCGAAGGGAAAATATCAGGAATGAGACCATAGTTATTCCACCATCTGGTGAACCATGCTGGGAACTTTGAAATATTGGCATGATCACTGAGGAAAAATAACCATGAATGGGTTCTATAGCTATTTTGGATAAGGACGATATTAAACCATACTTGTTTATAATCCTAATAGGAAAATGTACAACAGAAATCAAGCTTGGTTTGGAAATTTACAGGGAAGGCTTTTGGTTTGAAGAGTTCCTGGTTCCAATCCTTAAGGTGAAGAACCTTAAGGATTTTACAGGTAGAATAAGAAGGGTCAGGGGAGCCTTTTATGGTAGAAGTGTTTAAACTCTGCAGAACCTGTAAATTCTAAAATGGTTTGATAATATTCTTGGGGTTTGGAAAGATCCCAAGGTTTATAAAACCAGTTTTTTGGAAAGTGGTTTTGCAAAGAAAAGAAAGGATTTTTACAATAAAAGCCATCTTCAACTATTAAAGCATTTTGAAAATTGGTTTTTGTAAGAAATTCAGAAGCTTTAACTTTAGATTGTGATAAAACAATTTGTGAACTACTTTGAGTAGACACAATATTCAAATCACTTTGAGAAAGGGTTTTTGAAGAAGAAGATTCTTCTTTCTCTATTTTAGAAACCAATTGAGAGGCTTTACCTGAGGGCTCTAAGAGGCCCAGAATACTTGGTTGCTCAGAAGCTGGAGGCTTCAGAGTTTCTTGAATAGCTTTAAGGAGTTCTGGAGTTTGAGAAATGGATTCAACCCATTGGTGGATCTCAAGAGCTTTAAAAGAGTCATCTTTACTTTGTTCTTATCTGACAATATCATACCAAGACTTTATTGGTTTTTTCAGCAGAAAGGGGAACTTTATAAAGGACAACTTTATCTGATTTAGATTTTTCTTTGTCTTTCTTTTTGCGGGGCATCTTTATCTTTTCTATAAAAATTCTCTTGTCAGAAAGTTTGGCAAAGAGTTTTCATTTCCTTTAGTAAATTCTATATCAAAATCAAAGATACTCAAAATAGCTTGCCATCTAGCAAAAATCTGTTTTGATGTAATATTTTAAACATCTTTTTGTAAAATTTCTTTGGCAGATTTGTAATCAATCCGAAGCAAAAACTTTTAATTTAGCAAATCAGATTGAAATTTTGTAATGCAGAGAACAATAGAAAGAATTTCTTTTTGGATAGTAGAGTAGTTCTTCTGGGTATTATTCCAGTGTCCAGAAGTGTATTGTACAACTAATTCCCGACCATCCTGGATCTGCTTTAAAATACCACCATAACTTAGATCACTAGCATCTATTTCAACAACTTTGGGGAGGCTAGGATCAGCTAAATGAAGACATGGGATTTCCACTATATGTTTCTTTATTTGTTTGATAACTTTAGTGTGTTCATCTGTCCAAGGCGCAGGGTTCTTCTTTAACCTATCATGGAGGGGTTTCGAGATTCTGTTTATGTTTGGACAGAAATCCATAACATAATTCAGGTTGCCTAAGAACCTTTGCAATTGGGTTTTATCTAGGATTTTATCAGGGAACTTATCGGTAAACTCCAAAGACCTTTCGATTGGAATAATAGTACCTTGATAGATATAATGCCCTAAGAATCTGACCCTGGTTTGGAAGAGAGATATTTTCTTTTCAGAAATAACAAGACTAGAAGCTTTAACAACATGAAAAAAAGTCTTTAAATGTTTGAAATGTTGTTCAATTGAGATTGAAAAGATAAGCACATCATCAATATAAAAAATGCAGAATTCAACATATGGATTGAAAATATCATTCATTATTCTTTGAAATTCTGATGGTGCATTTTTCAAACCAAAAGGCATTACATTCCACTCATACTGTCCAAAAGGAAATGTAAAAGCGGTTTTGTAACGGTGCTTTTCGTCAATTTGTATTTGCCAAAACCCTGATTTCATATCGAATTTTGAAAAAACAAATGCAGAATGAAGCTTTTGTAAAAGATCTTTTTTATTTGGAATTGGATGCCTTATCAACTTTAGAGCGGTATTCAGAGGTTTGTAATTAATTACAAGCCTAGGAGTGCCTCTTTCTTTTTCTGAAGATTTATTCACATAAAAAGCTGCACAACTCCAAGAAGACCGAGATTTAGAGATTAATCCTTTGGACTCAAGGTCCTGGTTTTGCTTCCTACAGTGCTGTTCTAATTCAGCGTTCATCTGAATTGGTCTAGATTTAGTAGGAATGTTTCTCTCATCAAATCCGGGCTCATAGGGTAAATCAACAATATGTTGTTTCCTATTCCAGAAAGCATTTGGTAAATCAGCATAGACTTCTTGGACAATTATTTTTTGGAAATCAGAAATCTTTCTTTTTACCAAATCTTTCTTCAATTGTTGTTCAATTTTTTGGAAATGAACATTTTGCTTTAAATCAAATAAATCATTTTCATTACTTCGAATTAAAAAATTTATTTGATTTTTATAAATGGAATGAGCTTTAACAAAATTAAGTTGTCTAGTTTTTGGCTTTTCAAAGAAAGGAAAAGAAATAAAAACTTTATCATCTTTATAATCTATCGAGTTATGAGTAACCATGTAGGGAGTTATCAAATTAATGAATGGTGTCCCTAAGATTATTGAATAACTGATATCTGAAATGAGAAGAAAAGAAGTTTTTAGTAAAAATCCGTTATTTAACACACTAGCTTCTGCTTTTCCTTCTATATACATTTTAGAACTGTTAGCAGCATAAAGCTTTTCTCGGGTGGTTTCCTGAAAATGTTTTGGAACAACACTTGTTTTTATGCAACTCAAATATACTTCTGTGTCAAATCGAGCAACAGTATCGAATTGAAAGTCTTTATCAAAAATAAGGGAAACTTTAACAATGTATTTCCTGGAAGTAATTTGGCTTAAAGCATAAAGGAAATCACTCGGGACTTTATCTATATTAGCTAAGGACTATGGTTCTAGACTTTTAGTTTCATCACTATCACTAGTTTCTTCTGCTAGTTTAGTGATAAGAAACTGGATTAAATCATAATCTTTTTGCTATTTTTCTTTAAGCTGCTTTATTTCAGACTTTATAAATTTTATTTCAGACTGGAGAACCTAAACATCTCCTATTGGTTTCTTACCAAGCTTTTTCTTATTCAGGATGGTGGTAAGATCATACATGCTAGTATTGGCTGAAGGTAACTCAGTCTTTTGAGGTTCTGGTTCTTTTTCCAGAGATTGCCTAAGCTATTCCAGATATTATTTTTGCACATCAGGGTTATTGATGTGTTGAATAACATCTAGAATTAAGGTTTGTTCTTTAGTAAGCATATATAAATGCTTACCTTCAAAATTGGAATCTGATTCTGGATCAGAAGAGGAGGAGGCTGCAATTTCATCTATCTGGGGATACCCTCCTTCTGAAGAAGTGGTTTCAGACTCAGAGGTTTCTATAGGCAAGGCTGAAAGCTTTATCAAGGTTTCATCTTCTAAGTCGAGTTCCTAAAGCTTTTTGGAGACTTTACAGTATTTAGAGATATGACCTTTCTTGCCACATTTGTAGCAAGTAACATCTTTTAGGTCGGTTTTCGTAGACTTGGATTCTTTATCTCTCCTAGATGAGGATTTTCTATAAGGTTTCTTGTAGTAAGATTCTTCAGAAGTTTTCTTCTTATGAAATTTCTTGGATTTAGAAAATTTCTTAGAAGAGGACTTCTTACTATAATCTCCTTTACAAGTTTGGTTTTGGGCATAACTATAGTCAAACTGTTTACAAAATTATCCTAATTCTTTCTTGGACTTCTTCAACTCCCATTTTAAATGTTTTTGGAGTTTTAAGTCTTGACAAATCTTTAGACCTTCTTTCTGTGTGGTACTGATCAATTCACCATAGGTAAGCTGATCATAAGGGATGATATGAGAGCTCATAACTATAGTGAATTGATCAGTACCACACAGAAAGAAGGTCTAAAGATTTGTCAAGACTTAAAACTCCAAAAACATTTAAAGTGGGAGTTGAAGAAGTCCAAGAAAGAATTAAGATCTTTCTGTAAACAGTTTAACTATAGTTATGCCCAGAACCAAACTTGTAAAGGAGATTGTAGTAAGAAATCCACTTTTAAGAAATTTTCTAAATCTAAGAAATTTCATAAGAAGAAAACTTCCGAAGAATCTTACTACAAGAAACCTTATAGAAAATCCTCTTCTATGAGAGATAAAGACTGCAAATCTAAGAAAACCGACCTAAAAGATGTTACTTGCTACAAATGTGGTAAGAAAGGTCATATCTCTAAATACTGTAAAGTCTCTAAAAAGCTTCAGGAACTCGACCTAGAAGATGAAACCTTGATAAAGCTTTCAGCCTTGCTTATAGAAACCTCTGAGTCTGAAACCATTTCTTCAGAAGGAGGGTATCCCCAGATAGATGAAATTGCAGCCTCCTCCTCTTCTGATCCAGAATCAGATTCCTGTTTTGAAGGTAAGCATTTAAATATGCTTACTAAAGAACATACCTTAATTTTAGATGCTATTCAACACATCAATAACCCTGATGTGCAGAAAAAATATTTGGAACAGCTTAGGCAATTTCTAGAAAAATAACTAGAACCTCAGAAGACTGAGTTACCTTCATCCAATACTAGCATGTATGATCTTACCACCATCCTGAATAGGAAAAAGCTTGCTAAGAAACCAATAGGAGATGTTCAGGTTCTCCAGTCTGAAATAAAGGTTATAAAGTCTGAAATAAAGCAGCTTAAAGAAAAACAGTAAAAAAATTCTTGTTTAATCCAGTTTCTTGTCACTAAACTAGTAGAAGAAACTAGTGATAGTGATGAAACTAAAAGTCTAGAACCATAGTCCTTAGCCAATATAGATAAAGTCCTGAGTGATTTCCTTTGTGCATTAAGCAAAATTACTTCCAGGAAATACATTGTTAAAGTTTCCCTTGTTTTTTATAAATACTTTCAATTCGATACTATTGCTCTGTTTGACACAGGAGCATATTTGAGTTACATAAAAACAAGTGTTGTTCCAAAACATTTTCAGGAAACCACCCGAGAAAAGCTTTTTGTTGCTAACAATTCTAAAATGTATATAGAAGGAAAAGAAGAAGCTAGTGTGTTAAATAACGGATTTTTACTAAAAACTTCTATTCTTCTTGTTTCAGATATTAGTTATTTAGTAATCTTAGGGACACCATTCATTAATTTGATAACTCCCTATATGGTTACTCATAACTTGATAGATTATAAAGATGATAAAGTTTTTATTTCTTTTCCTTTCTTAGAAAAGCCAAAAACTAGACAACTTAATTTTGTTAAAGCTCATTCCATTTATAAAAATCAAATAAATTTTTTAATTTGAAGTAAAGAAAATGATTTATTTGATTTAAAGCAAAATGTTCATTTCCAAAAAATTGAACAACAATTGAAGACAGATTTGGTAAAACGAAAGATTTCTGATTTCCAAAAAATAATTGTCAAAGAAGTCTGTACTGATTTACCAAATGCTTTCTGGAATAGGAAACAACATATTGTTGATTTACCCTATGAGTCCGGATTTGATGAGAGAACCATTCCTACTAAAGCTAGACCAATTCAGATGAACGTTGAATTAGAACAGCACTGTAGGAAGGAAATCCAGGACCTTGAGTCCAAAGGATTAATCTCTAAATCTCGGTCTCCTTGGAGTTGTGTAGCTTTCTATGTGAATAAAACTTCAGAAAAAGAAAGAGGCACTCCTAGGCTTGTAATTAATTACAAACCTCTAAATACTGTTCTAAAGTGGATATGGTATCCAATTCCAAATAAAAAAGATCTTTTACAAAAGCTTCATTCTGCATTTGTTTTTTCAAAATTCGATATGAAATCAGGGTTTTGGCAAATACAAATTGACAAAAAGCACCGTTACAAAACCACTTTTACAGTTCCTTTTGGACAGTATGAGTGGAATGTAATGCCTTTTAGTTTGAAAAATGCACCATCAGAATTTCAAAGAATAATGAATGATATTTTCAATCCATATTTTGAATTCTTCATTGTTTATATTGATGATGTGCTTATCTTTTCAAACTCAATTGAATAGCATTTCAAACATTTAAAGACTTTTTTTCATGTTGTTAAAGCTTCTGGTCTTGTTGTTTCTGAAAAGAAAATATCTCTCTTCCAAACCATGGTCAAATTCTTAGGGCATTATATATGTCAAGGTGCTATTGTTCCAATCGAAAGGTCTTTGGAGTTTACCGATAAGTTCCCTAATAAAATCCTTGACAAAACCCAATTGTAAAGGTTCTTAGGTAGCCTAAATTATGTTCTGGATTTCTGTCCAAACATAAACAGAATCGCGAAACCCCTCCATGATAGGTTAAAGAAGAACCCTGTTCCTTGGACAGATGAACACACTAAAATTATCAAACAAATAAAGAAACATATAGTTGAAATCCCATGTCTTCATTTAGCTGATCCTAGCCTCTCTAAAGTTGTTGAAACAGATGCTGGTGATCTAAGTTATGATGGTATTTTAAAGCAGATCCAGGATGGGCGGGAATTAGTTGTACAGTACACTTCTGGACACTGGAATGATACCCAAAAGAACTACTCCACCATCAAAAAAGAAATTCTTTATATTGTTCTCTGCATCACAAAATTTCAATCTGATTTGCTAAATCAAAAGTTTTTGCTTCGGATTGATTGCAAATCTGCCAAAGAAATTTTACAAAAAGATGTTCAAAATATTGCATCAAAACATATTTTTGCTAGATGGCAAGCTATTTTGAGTATCTTTGATTTTGATATAGAATTTATTAAAGGAAATAAAAACTCTTTGCCAGACTTTCTGACAAGAGAATTTTTACAGAAAAGATAAAGATGCCCAGCAAAAAGAAAAACAAAGAAAAATCTGAATAAGATAAAGTTGTCCCTGATAAAGTTCCCCTTTTTGCTGAAAAACCAATAAAGTCTTAGTATGATATTGTCAGCCAAGAACAAAGTAAAGATGACTCTTCTAAAGCTCTTGAGATCCACCAATGGGTTGAATCCTTTCTCGAACTCCAGAACTCCTTAAAGCTATTCAAGAAACTCTGAAGCCTCCAGCTTCTGAGCAACCAAGTATTCTAGGCCTCCCAGAGCCCTCAGGTAAAGCCTCTCAACTGGTTTCTAAAACAGAGAAAGAAGAATCTTCTTCTTCAAAAACCCTTTCTCAAAGTGATTTGAATATTGTGTCTACTCAAAGTAGTTCACAAATTGTTTTATCACAATCTAAAGTTAAAGCTTCTGAATTTCTTACAAAAACTAATTTTCAAAATGTTTTAATAGTTGAAGATGGTTTTTATCATCAAGATCCTTTCTTTTCTTTGCAAAACCACTTTCCAAAAAACTAGTTTTATAAACCTTGGGATCTTTCCAAACCCCAAGAATATTATCAAAGCATTTTAGAATTTATAGGTTCTGCAGAGTTTAAACACTTATACCATAAAGGCTCCCCTGACCCTTCTTATTCTACCTGTAAAATCCTTAAGGTTCTTCACCCTAAGGATTGGAACCAGGAACTCTTCAAACCAAAAACCTTCCCTCTAAATTTCCAAACCAAGCTTGATTTCTGTCGTACATTTTCCTATTGGGATTATGAATAAGCATGGTTTAATACCTTCCTTATCCAAAATAGCTATAGAACCCATTCATGGTTATTTTTCCTCAATGATCATGCCAATATTTCAAAGTTCTCAGCATGGTTCACCAGATGGTGGAATAACTATGGTCCTGTTCCTGATATTTTCCCTTTGGATATTCGTAATGGTTTTGATCTCTTTGAAACTCATTACAAGCCCTCTTCTCTTGAGAAAAAGTTTCCTCCCTTATGCCTTTATTGCACAAAATTCTTTGTTCCTTGAGTTTCCCAATGGTTCCTTGATTATAGCTCCAATAATGGCATTATAGTTCTTCAAAGAAAGTTTAAAGTAAAGTGGTGGAATTCTTACAAAATTCCAGATAAAATTTCAGAGAATGCTATAGCAAACTGGCTGTAACGTCATGGATTCCGTAGACCCTCTCCTTCTCAGTCCAACTTCCTGGCTCAAAAATCGTATGCTAGTGCTCTCCTTGCTTTAGCAAAAACAGAATAAGAGTATTTCAATATAATGCAACAGTTGGTCTAGTCCAAGACTACTTTTTCTACCAATTCAAACATGTCTGAAGAATCAGAACTCTTCATCGATTTGGGTAATGATAATGAAGACGATTGCTTTGGAATTTTTCCTTCAATAAAGCCCACAGGCTTGTAAAAGATTTGTAAAGCTTTGTATATACTATTTTCTTTTTCTTTTTTTAGACCGATGGGTTGAAAATCAGTTTGGACAGCCCATGCAAAAGTTAGGGTAATTAAAAAAAAATTGATAATAATTTTATTTTCCAGGTCACCACACTTGGGACACTCTCGGACAGCACTTAGGAAAATTTAACTTTTATGTCAAATATTCCCCTCATGCTTCAGCTCAAGTCCCACTTCACTCCATTACACCACATGGTTGGGGCACTGGCTTCCACTTTCAGGACCTGGTGGGTGTATTATCACTAAAGTCAAGACTCTCTAAAGAAAAAGACAGAGGATAGCTATATATCCCTCCAATCACTGAGTCATCAGGAACATCTCATATGGTTTGGCCCCTCCTGAAGAATCTCGTGCTCCAACAACAACCTTCTCAGCCTTCTATATAAAGAAGCCTCCTCCTGCATTCAGAGGCAGAACACAATTTTTAGATATAGTTTTATAAAGAGTTGATAACCTTATCTTTCCTCTCTGAGCTTAAAAAGTTTAGAAATAAAAATTGTTCTCACTTATAAAGTTTCAATATAGTTTCCTGTAACCTTCAGCTTTTGGATAAATAACTTCTTGTATTTCTCTTTACTCGGATTAATAAAGATCAAACTTTCAGTAAGCTCTTTCTACTTATGTTTCAAAGTTCTTTTATTTTAAAGATTTATTTACTTTCCTGCATAATTAAGTAGCAGAACGTATGTTCTGTGCTTGCCTAAGAAAGTAGGATCCTGCATACCAGAAACTCTGCGAAAGCTTTGTTGCATTTGGTCCGGTAACCTCTGTGTCTAGCTTGTGACTAGAGTGTGAGACTGGCACAGTGATCCCATATCATCATCTGCATTCCTTCCTGTGAACAGTGTACCCCTTGATCCTTGGCTGTCCATGATATATATCCAAAGTCATTAAACCCAAAATTTGACAAGTGTTTCTCCTTATAATTCAGCACTTGCTCCTAAAAACTGTTAACAAGAAAATACTCTTATATTGAAAATCAAATACAAAATCACAAACTCTCCTTTTCTTCTCCAAACAACCTCTCCACACTCAATTCTGAATTCTAACAATGCAGAAGCTTTGCTTCTTGTTTTCTCTCTTAT
>CATIWK010398047.1:0-13144 GCA_949634005.1 Mallotus japonicus
AATTAAAGATTGATCATGCAAAGGTCAAAAAATTAGTTAAGGCATTTAGGGGCAAAGATAAGTCACAAGCAATTCTTAATTTTCAAAAGGGAACTAATTCTGAAGTTAGTAAGTTAACTTGCTGGAAGTTTAATCAAGAAGTGTGTAGGAAAGCTTTGGTAAGAATGATTATTAAAGATGAACAACCTTTTAGGATAGTTAAGAGATAAGTGTTTAGGGTATTTTTGGAAGTTTGTATTCCTTAATTTCAAATTCCTTATAGGTTCACCATTCCTAGAGATTGCTACTTTTTTTTATTTAAGAAAAAAAGAAATTATATAACTTGCTTGCATCTAAATGTCAAAGAGTTTCTTTAACTATTGACACTTAGATAAGTATCCAAAATTTATCCTACTTGTGGTTGATTGCTCATTTTATTGATTCTAATTGGAACATGCAAAAGATGATTCATAATTTTTGTGTTATTAAGAGTTATAAAGGGGTTAATATAGCGAGTGTTATAGATTTTTGCATGGAAGAATGAGGTTTGAAAAAAGTGATGTGTATAATTGTTGATAATGCTTCTTCCAATAAAAATGTTGTCCAACAACTAAAAAAATTGTTAAAGAAAAAATGCTTTGGTTTTGGGTGGGGAAGCTTTTCATATGCGGTGTTGTGCCCATATCCTTCATTTAATTATGAAAGATGGTTTGCAAATTGCTGAACCATCTAGTAAAAAAAATTAGGGCAGTTGTGAAATACATTAGGAGCAACCCCCAAAGATTGGATTTATTTAAGAAATCTTGTGAGGCAGCAGATCTTAAGTATACATCATCATTACAATTGGATTATCCCACTAGGTGGAATTCTACCTACTTGATGCTAGAAGTTGCTTTAAAATATCAAAAAGCCTTTAACAAGTTAGAGGACATGGATGATAAATTTTTAATTGAATTTGGAGATGATATACCTTATGAGAGTGATTGGAACAATGATAGGATTCATACCAAGTTCCTTAAAAGATTTTATGATGTAACTTACAAATTGTCCGGTTCATTGTATTCTACTTCCAATTTTTATTTTCCAGAGATTGTGTGAATCTTGAAAGGTTTGTAAACTTGTCAAAGTAGTAGTGATCGTACCTTAGCACAAATGGGCACTTTAATGAGAGATAAGTTTGATAAGTATTGGGGATCTATTGATAAGATGAATGTGATGCTTTTTATAGCAGTGGTATTGGATCCTAGGTATAAGATCAACTATTTGAGGGCTAAATACAAAATCTACTATAATGAAGAGGAAGTAAAAAAATTATTGGACAGGGTCACAAAGGCTATAAATAAATTGATAGATGAGTACTAAAAAGTTGATGAGCAAGCAAGTTTAGACTCTTCAAATGAGTCCCAAGTTGTTAGTAGGAATGATGATGTAATCATGGATAAAGAGACGAATGAATACTTTCTAGAAAATGATAATGAGCAGTGTTTGGCATCCAAAGGAGAGTTGGAGAGGTATTTGGAGGAGATTCCAGAAAAGTACAACCTTGTTTGACCTCTTAGCTTGGTGGAAAGTTAATGCGGTGAGATACCCTATTGTATCCAAGGTAGCCAAGGATATTTTGGCAATTTAAATCTCAATAATGGCGTCTGAATATACTTTTAGCACCAGAGGGAGAGCTTTAGACCAATTTAGGAGTTCTTTAATTCTTACTACAACGGAGGTGCTAATACATTGCCAAGATTGGTTGAGAAATAAAAATAAGTCTATCTAAATTGAAGAAATAATTGAAGATCTTGATGCATTTGAGTTGGGTAATTACTTTGCTTAAAATTGAATATGCTTTTTCTGTTATCTTTTTTTCCTTGTTGTCTATATATATTGGTCCTCATTGAATATTTATATTTATTCTTATCTTTTGTCTCCCTTTTTCGGAAATTATTCAGGATCCAAAAGTTATAAAGAGCATAATACCTCGGAGAAAATTAGAATGCTAATTCTGAAAATTGGTAATTTTTTAAAATTAATCATGTACAAACCTACTACTTTGTGAGTTTAGTAATTTATGTCATACTTTTGGCTTTTCTATTCTTTTAATCAATCTATTCTTAAAATCAATCTAGGCTTATTACTACTGACCTATTCTTTTCTTCTTCTTCTCAAAATTAATTTATTCTTTTAGAACATCGTTTTCTTTTTCTAATTATTTTTTTCAACTTTCAAACCTGCTTTTGGGCTTACAGAAGCTAAAGTTTTGGTATTTTACTTTATTATTTTTGCTCTAAACGCACAGAACTTTCACTTCAACTCAATTGGCATTCATAGATGTATACTTGACTTACAAATTTTGGTTTGTGCAGGTGATTTTCTTATCAAAATTGTGCCAATATACAGGTTCAAGATCTGCTGTTATGATTTTGGCATCGAAATGCTATTATTTTGTTGTTGGCTTGCTATGTTAGATTTCAAATTGCTCCTCTTGCTTCAAGATACATTGTGCAGCAATTTACATATTATTTTGGCATTCACTGCCGGCTATTATTCACTTATTATAGGTTATATTGTTTTTTACAATTGGATTTATGTAAACTATGTTGAATTTTAGTTATAAAACTAAATTTGGATTTGGATTTATTAGTTATGTTGAACTTTGTTTGTTGGACGTGATTTATTAAATTATATTAAAGTATATACTGAATTGATGCAGGTATATTTAATAAAATTCCAAGTTTCATGGATGTTTAAAGATTTAAGAAAATAGTGTATATTGTATATTTCTCTGAATCTCCATTATGTATTAGATTACACTGTATTGGATTAAAATATATGATCTTCGAATTGTATTGTTCTAAAATTTTAGAATAATACAATATGCAGATTTTGAGTTTTAATTCTGGTACCTGATAATTTGATTTTCGGAACCTCCGAGTCCTGCGATTAAGCAACCAACAAAGGAGCAAAGTGAGATGTGGGGTTTCCCCCACAAACCCTCTGATGCTTAAGTCAGGGAGAGTAGAGAGAGAAATATAGAGAGATAAAGAGAGAATAAGAGCTTAAGAGAATAGAATGAATATTATGAGAAGAGATGAGGAGTATTTATAGAGAGTAGGATGCCCAAACTTGAGAAGAGAAGGATTCCTTTTTCATGTAGGACTCGTGCCTTTAGGAAGAGTTGCTTCCTGATCCGGGATTCCCCTTCCTTTTTGGATTGACTTTCCTTCCTCTACAAGTTACTATTATTTAGGAAAATAAGTTAATATTGGAATAGGAATATACCTGTGGGGTATCAAGAGTCCCCCCCTAAAGTATATTTAGATATTTATGTCTGAGTGTCTGGATTTTGGAGATGTATATTGGTGATAACTCGGAGTCATGAAGTCTTGTTCTGAAGATGTGGATTTGATGCTAAAGGGTGAGCTGAGGTGGCCAGCCTCAGTCATTGATATTGAAGATGCTCGGTATCGAGTCGTGGAATTCCTAATGTCGAAATTGAATAATATGGAAATGCCAGCTGGACTTATAGAAGCTTGGTATTTATGAAACGTCCTGAGGGATTAACCCATCAGTGTTATGGTAACACGTAGAATGGGACCAACTAATACTGGGGTTTTGAGATTGAACCTCAGTACTATAGAAGCGACCTGAGGATGCCAGCTTCAGTCATCAGACTTTGATGCTCGATACATTAGAAACGACCTGAGGGTGCCAACTTCAGTCACTGGACTTTAGATGCTCAGTACCTTAGAAGCGACCCGATACTTTAACCTCAGTACCCTGAGGGTGCCAGCTTTAGTCACTGGACTTTAGATGTTCGATACCTTAGAAGTGACCAGAGCTCTGGAGAAGTGATTCAACATTGAATGTTTACGTCTTTTAATATTTCGTATTTCAAAATTCAAATTGCCACAGTTGTTTGTGTGTCATAGGAGGAGATGTTTCGTAACATCGCGGTGATAGCTGAAGAAGCGTGTCAGTTGAAAAGATAGTGCTATTGATAACTGTACTAATGATGACTGTTGATATGGGGGTATTATGATGATTTTACTGCTATGACTGTTTGCATAAATACCTATTTACTAGGGGCAATCTGAGTCTTTATAGAATCTTCCTTTGGGTTTATAAATATAAAATCGATGCTTGGTAGAGACACCTTCGTTTTCTTCTTCTATTATGCTACTTATTTTGTTTCTGCTAAGTGCCTTTATGATTGCTGTTACTTATTTCGATCGTGTGCCAGTAATTATTGTTGTGCGTTTTGTATTGAAGATTCTCTGCTTGATTTTCCAGGTGAAAAACCTTTACCCTTTATTCTATTCTGCACTTCTCCTTCTTGTAATGGCTCCTAGAGAGCAAGTGAAGTCTGATTTGTTTGAGTCGAGGGTACATGAAGGTATGCTTGATTAGTTTATGAGGCAATATGGAATCCCTCAAGAGTATCTGTTGCACACAACTGATAAGAAGGCACATGAACCTTACTCTGATGCTGTTAAATTGGTGGTTTATCAGGATCAATTGGAAGGTGAACTAAGATTCCTCTTGGATCCATATGTGATAAAGTTTTTGAATAGATATAATATAGCTCCTGGGCAACTACATCCTAATACTTATAGGATTTTGACTAGGTATATAGAACTTATGCATAGGGAAGGTAGAGAACCGAACTTAGATATATTCCGGTTTATATATAGTTTGAATAAGAAAAAGGGGGAGCGTACATTTTCCTTGTCGGTTGTCCCCAATCTGAGTCTGTTTGTAAAGCTCCCTGATTTACCAAAATCTTGGAGATATAAATACTTTATTATTGAACACCCGTTGGAGTTTTACAATGTCCGGCAAATATAGGTTGATGATTGCCACAAAATAAAGCACCTGTCAAAGCTGCCTAGTGAAGAGGTGGAGCTAGTGCGCATTCTTCATTCTTGAAGTATATCCGAGGGAACATTAGCTAAGAATTATTCTTAGTGGTATCTTCGGTAGGTGTACCCCAGAGACATAAATAGTGATGGTAAGTTTTGAGCTTCATGAAGGTATCTTTGTGACTTTGCTTTTCTTTTATTTGTAGATAGATGACTTTTATAAATTTGCGAATAGGCTGGATCTTTTAGATAATGAGCGAATAGAAGCTCAAGATCAAGAGCAGGAGATCACAGATTTGACTCGAGAATTTAATGATCCGAAAGTCCGATTTAATCCTCCATCCAGCGCTGGCAAAAACTTGGTTGTAAACCTAGTTGAGGTTCAAGCTGCTGAAGCTCCAAAAAAATGCTCCCAAGATAAAGATCTTGATAAGGAAGAACTGATAGAAGGGAACAGACTATATGTCAAACGTCCTTGGATAGTTGGATGCCCAGATATAAGGAGGTGGATCATGCAAAAAACTAATCCTCCGAGCATCCAGAATGTGCAAGTCCGAGATCAGTACGAGAATCTCTTCATCTCCCAGCGGACATTCTTCGATGGACGGAGATTGATAAGGATGAGCTTCCTAATGCTTTAATTTGCCATACTCTTGAGGTACTTATCAAACCTTGTTTGACGTTGACACCCTTGTATGGATGATTTGAATTTTGAATATTTCTGTCTCTTTTTTTTCAGCTGGCACAAGGGATGTTGCTATGGAAGGACAACTAGTACTTCTTAAAGAGCAAGAATAGTCTAAAGGAAGAAAAGTTAGGCTCTATTGCTATAGAGTATGAGAAAAGACTTAATGTAGACAAACTCGCTCTGGAATTTGTGGAGGCTGAGCAAGCTAAGGGGAAATCCGAGGTGGAGTCTTGCCAGAAAAAGATAAAAGAGCTCTAGTATTAGAAGGCTTATGAGTTAAGAGAGAGAACTATTGGCACTTGGGGCATTTCTGAACAAGTTTTAATGCATCCTTGGACATATTTGGCCAGTAGTATCCTTGCAGTAATGCCTTTCGGACTAATGAACTTTATATTTCATGCGCTCTACATATTCCTTCATGGATCTCCCTTAGCACATAGTTACCTTCTTCTGGGGACACACACTTTGACCATGGGTGAGACAATGATCTGTTGTAAAGTTCACCATTGTACATAGAGTAATGGGCAGCTCTAAGTTTAAGCTTTCGAGCTTTGGGCTTGTCTTGGGGCAAAACACCGTGTTCCAAATATTGAATGATTGGTTTCATCCATTCAGCTACCTCTTGAGTGTTCATCAACTCTACTTCCTCAAATACTGAATGATTGGTTTGGTCAGTTTCTCGGTTAGTTCAAGCCCTTTGAATGTTTGACTGTCTTCTAATGCTGAGTTTGCCATCAAATTTGCTTCTGTATTGTCACTCTTAAGAATTTGCAGTATTTCCCATTGTCCCCCTTCTTGTTCAAGCTTCTTTAGGAGCTGATTTGCCTTAACTGCGTGCTTAATCATGCTCGGTTCTTTGACTTGATAAGTTCCTTTGACTTGGTTAAATACTAGTTGAGAATCATAATAAATTTTGAGATGCTAAGTTCTAACCTCTATGGCTAACCTGAGTCCTGTAAGGAGTGCTTCATACTCGGCTGCATCGTTGGTGACATTGTATTTGATCTGGACTGCGTACTTGATTTTGACTTTGTTTGGACCAATCAGAACAACTCCTGCTCAAGATCGATGTGCTCCAGATGCTCCATCTATGTATAATTTTCATTTTGTTTATGATAAAGAGCCAGGTTCCTCTGTTGTCATCTCTTGAACGAAATCTGCTAATGCTTGAGCCTTTATTTGTTGGTGAGGCTCGTAGCTGATGTTAAATTCTCCTAGTTGAACCGACCATTGGACAAGTTGTCTTGAAGTTTCAGGCCTCTGGAGAATTTTTCATAACGGGAAGTTGGTTTTGACGATAATTGAATGAGCTTGAAAGTACTATCTGAGCTTTTTAAAAGTGTAGATGACCATCATGGCTAGCTTATCCAATTTAAGGTATCGGATCTCTGAGCCTCTGAGCATATTGCTAACATAGTATACCGAATTTTGTTGATTTCCTTCTTCTCAAACCAATACTGAGGCAATTGATTCATTCCCAATAGAAAGATATAAGTATAAGACTTCTTCTGGAATTGGTCTGCTAAGCAATGGAGGTGAAGATAAGAACTTCTTGATTTCTTCAAATGATGTCTGACCCTCATTAGTCCATTCAAACTTTTTAGAATTCTTCAATGCTTGAAAGAGAGGTAAGCATTTTTTAGCTGAGCATGAGATAAATCTTCCAAGTGCTGTGATTCACCCATTGAGTTTTTGGAGCTCATTTAATGATTTCGGAGCTTTTATGTTCAAAATGGCCTCTATTTTCTCCGAGTTTGCCTCTATCCCTCTGTGTGAAATCATAAAACCCAAAAACTTCCCTACTTTTACTCTAAATACACACTTGTCTGGGCTCAGTTTGATCCAGTATTGATCTAAAATACCGAGTATTTACTTAAGATCCTCAGCATGTTACTCTGCTTGCTGATTCTTGACGATGATGTCATCTACATATATTTCCACATTCTTTCTAATTTGATCTTGGAACACGTGGTTCATCAGCCTTTGATAAGTTGCTCCAGCATTATTTAACCTAAAAGGCATAACTTTATAGCAATAAAGGCCTTCATGAGTGATGAATGACGTTTTCTCTTGATCTTCTTCCTTCATTGGGATCTGGTGATAACCTTGGGCGACATCGATAAAGCTATATAAGCTGTGACAAGTAGTTGAGTCTACCAACTGATCAATTGTTGGTAATGGATAGCTATCCTTAGGGCATGCTTTATTAAGGTCCATGTAATCAACACATATTTTGTACTTGCCATTTGACTTCTTAACTAGCACCACGTTGGCCACCCAGTCTAAATGTATGACCTCTCTAATAAACCCGGCATCTAGGAGTTTCTTTATTTCCTTAGCAATCACCTTCTGTCTTTCATATGCAAACTTCCTCTTCTTCTAGATTATGGGCTTTACTCCTAGGTTGATATTCAGACTATGAGATGCAATTTGAGGATCCACTCCAACAATCTCGGATGCTGTTGAGGCAAAGCTAGTTGAGTGTCTGCTGAGAACTTTACTTATTCTTTTTCTAATATCTTCATCAAGTTCATCCCTAATCTTGACTGTCTTACCTTTAACTATTTGTGTAGTCTGGACTTGGTCTACTGGCTCTAGGTTAGGACCCTATTTTTCTGTCTTTAAAGATTCCAAAGGGAATGCTTCCATCTACGGATTAACAACCAATTGGTAGCAGTGCTTGGCCATAGTCTGATCTTTGAGGATTATAATTACTCAGTCTTTTAAAGGAATTTTCATGGCCAATCTCCTGATTCTGGTAGCTGCATCTATTTCATAAAGAATCGGTCGCCCTATGATGCCATTATAGGTGAGAAAGAGGTAAACCACATTGAATAGAGCTTTAACTGTCTTCATATCCTCCGTCCTCAGATCTTCAAATTCTACTAATAGTTATACCAATCCCATTGGTTGTGTCTTCCCTCCATAGAAACTTGTGATTGGATTCTTAATGAGCTTTAGATCAGTAACTGATCCTCCCATGGCTTTGTAAGCGTTCCAAAAAATTGCATTGATAGCGCTCCCATCATTGATTAATAGCCTCTTTACCAAATAATTCTGGATGTGGGCGCTTATAACCAAGGCATTATTGTGAGGATGCCGAGCATGATCTCCATCTTCAGGCCCAAAGGTGATAATTGGTTTTAGTTTTGTCACTGAACATTCTACCTTCTGGGTCCTCTTCAGCTTCCTTTCTAGTGGTACTTCTCCTCTAACTATCATATTGATGACTTTGGCTACAACATTCCAAGCTTTCTTCTGATGGGTTCTGTCTCCCCTTTGATCATCTAAGTCTTGATCTTTTCTGACATTATCTGTAAATCTTCCCAGCTTCCCATTCTTAATCAATTATTCGATTGCGTTTCTAAGGTCTCAGCATGTATCTGTCTCAAGCCCATAGTCTCGGTGGTACTAACAATAAAACCTCCTATCCTACATTCCTCTCTTGGGTGGACTCAGCCTCTTGGTAGGAGTTATCGCTACCCTATTTTGTCTAATCCACATTAAAATCTCGGATCTGGAGGCATTTAAAGGCGTGTCCCTTTCTGTTTCTCTTATGAATCCTTTTGTTGGATTTCTGAAATTGTTGCGAGGAGCAGCGGGCCTTCTTAAATTGACTCTTTTATTCCTTTTATAGGTTAGTTTTTCATCATCCTGACGGAGCCTTCTATCATCATCCATTTTAATCAATTTTGTGACCATAGACATAACCTTAGAAAAGGTACATGGCTCCTTTGTCAAGATTTTATGTTTGAGCTTTCCCAAGCGAGTCTCGTTTTTCATTGCTTCTATAGCTACTTCATTACTCAAATTTTCAATTTGCATGGCTACTTTGTTGAATCTATCTATGTAGCTTTTCAATGTTTCACTAACTTCCTGTTTGCACATCCAGAGATCGTTTATATTTTTAGCAGGTGGAATATTAGTGATGAACCGAGTTCTGAACTTCTCGACCAATTCCTCAAAAGACGAAATAGAATTTTTAGGCAGCTGATGAAACCACCTCTGAGCCAACTTGGTGAGTGTGCTAGGAAAGACTCGGCATAAAATTACTTCATTTACATTATGTAGTATCATCTTAGTTCTGAATGATGATATATGGTTAATTGGATCTCTGGTTCCATCATACTGATCAAGTTGCAGAAGTTTGAATTTAGATGGGATCTCGGTTTTGACTATCTTACTTATAAAGGGAGTTGTTCCTTCCAGGACACATTCGTCCTCCCTCCTTGGCCCAGTGTGTGCCTTCTAAATTACTTGCTCAACCTTCTGAGTTATCTGTGAATCATCTAGAGCTAGAATACTTGTGTTAGACTCTCCTTCTGGATCTTTCCAGACTTCTTTGCTTCCGCCAGGCACATTTTGTATTGCTACTGGTGGTATAGTTATGTTCTTCTCTGGATTAGCTGCTCCAGGATTATTATCTTGAACTAAGGCGTTCAGCTGTTGCTGCATTAGCACCATTTGAGCTTGGATGCTTTTAATCATTGCTTCTTTATCTGATGAGGGTAGGTTGAGTGTTTAGGTTACAGTGTTTAGGTCTGGGGTGTTTATAACAGGAGTTCCTGGTAGGCTTGGGAAGGGTATGTAAGGAATGGATTTGCCAGTATGTTGGAAAGGAGCATAATAAGGAAAATCCATTCCTAGAGTTAGCCAACCTTGAGCAACGCCAAGTGGTGTATGTGTATTGAAGGGATTTTGTAAGGATGGTCTAACATGTTGAGTACGAATTGTTGGATCAATTGGAATGATAGGAGCTAATGGGTTGATTGGAGTTTTCAAGGCTGTTGTTGGAGGATTGATCTGAGTTTCTAGGGCAGTAGTTAGTGGATTAATTTATGTTTTTATAGTTGGTGGTGGGCTAGATGCCATGATGTGAATTGCTTTGCTCATTAGATGGTAATGGCTTTGACTCAAGAGATTCCCATAGACGGCGCCACTTAATAACTTAATTTTCGAAACCTCCGAGTCCTGCGGTTAAGTAATTAATAAAGGAGCAAAGTGAGATGTGGGGTTTCCCCCACAAATCCTCCGATGCTTAAGTCAGGGAGAGTAGAGAGAGAAATCTAGAGAGATAAAAAGAGAATAAGAGATCAAGAGAATATAATGAATATTATGAGAAGAGATGAGGAGTATTTATAGAGAGTAGGATGTCCAAACCTGAGAGGAGAAGGATTCCTCTTTCATATAGGACTCGTGCCTTTAGGAAGAGTTACTTCTTGATCCGGGATTCCTCTTCCTCTTTGGATTGACCTTCCTTCCTCTGCAAGTTACTATTATTTAGGAAAATAAGTTAATATTGGAATAGAAATATACTTGTGGGGTATCAGTACCAGTTCTCAATATTTTCAAATCTCCAATTTGCAATCCAATTCCGGAGATTTCCAAATCCTCGGATTGGAACGGATCGTGCTCAGCCCAACCATTAAGGGTAAAAATTATTTTTAAATATAATTTGATAATATCTTCTTCTAATTATGTAAATTATACAAAAAGTATATAGTAATATATAACAATTTATCATTTTTACATTATTTATTATTAAAATTATTAATAGAAACTATTTAAAATTTAATGTTAAAATGTAAATCTTGTTAATATAATTTCTTAAAAAAATATTATAAATATAAATATTATAATTATTTAATTGCTAGCTATAATTTAAATAATATTAATTTTATTATAAATTATAAAAAAATTAATTATGCGTTTAATTTAAAAATAAGATAGTTGTTATTAATTATTTTTAACAATAGTAATATAGTATAAATACAAAATAAATTTAAATCAGCTATTAGCTTATGGGAAAAAAATTCCAAAATGGAGCTGATCAAATCCATAGCTGTTTTGAGTAAAAATAGCTATTAGCTGCTAATTTGGGAACCTCATCAAACACTTAAAATTAGCCGATTGAGGAAAAACCTCAATCAGCTCTCTAGATCAACTAATCCAAACACCCCATTAAACTCAAATCCAAGTACAAGCTTAGCTGTTATTGAAGACAAAAACTATGGTAAGAATCCTCAAATCCTTAAATACAAGCTTAGCTCTCCTTCCATTTTCAACCTCCTCTTTATTAACTTTTCAATTGCCATTTAACCAAATAAGATTGAATCTTGACCTTAAAGTAGTAACTTTCTT
Organism: Mallotus japonicus; assembly: GCA_949634005.1. Taxonomy (NCBI): domain Eukaryota; kingdom Viridiplantae; phylum Streptophyta; class Magnoliopsida; order Malpighiales; family Euphorbiaceae; genus Mallotus; species Mallotus japonicus. The sequence continues at coordinate 11,662 of CATIWK010398047.1, forward strand.
TCATCTCTTTAACGTTCACTTACAAGCTATTTAGTAACCTAATTTACTATAAGTTTTCCTCTCTTTTTTTTTCTGCTTTTAAGTGTCAAGAACATCAAAAATCATTCAACCACAACAAATACCCATTTTCACTGAGTTGTATTTCACTGGAGCTAAAGTCACATAAAAGCCTAATCGATTGTTTGAATAATCCCATATGTGATTTTAACATTTTTAGGGCTTTTTTTAATTTAATTTTTTTAAAAGAATATTTTTTGAATTGTTTTTTTTTTTAAGATATGAGGTGTTAGATTACTTTGGTTTGTTGGGGAGTTTTTGCAAATTTAGGTATTTGAAAAGTTGTTTCTATTGTTAGTTTCATTTGTTGATGATTGAACTTGTAACTGATTTATTCATTTTATTTTTGAACTAATGGAATATGGATTGATGTGGTTTTATATTTTTGTTTTTTTAGATCACATCAATATTAAGAGCTATTATATGTAAGGATATGTAGAAGAAATTGAATAAGGAATTGAGAAGAATATATGATAATATAAACAAAATGGGCAATTGACTGCTGTTCTTTTTTTTTTTTTTGGTTTCTTTTCCTTAATTCATTTGTTTGCTTTTTCTTGTTTTTCACTTCCCCTCTACATCTCCTTGAAATTAGAGATGTCAAAATGGGTTGGTGGGTCATGTTCATGTCAGGTTGACCCACTTTGGTGACACGATTAGGGTTAACACGAACACGACCCATTTATTAATCATGTCAAACCTTTCAACCCTAGCACGACATGAATATTAAACGGGTTACACGAACACGACACTTTTAACCAATAAATGGGTTGTGTGGGTCATAAAATTCAACACGACCCATTTAACATGTATAACATTTATAATATATAAAAATATTATTTTTCACAAAAAAATTTAAAATAATTTTTATAATTTAACAATTTGCATAATATAATTATAAAAATATTATTTTATAAAAAAATTTATAGTAAATGACTAATTTACTATTTAAAATCATAATAAATTATATGTATTATAAAATGGGTCGTGTCGTGTCATGTCGAGTTGACACGACTCAACACGACATGTATAATTAAACAGGTTGTAAATGGGTTCATTGTCAACCCGCAACATGATCTGGTTAAACCATGTCATAAACAGGTTGACCTATTTCTAACACGAACCCATTTAATCTCAACACTAGTTCGCTAATTTTGTGTGTTAGGTGCATGTTCGCATGTCATTACCCATTTTGACACCTCTACTTGAAATAAATAAAGAAAACTTTAGACTAAAAATGGACTGAAATAAAGATATTAAGAATAGCTATACTAATATATGCTACATCTGTATAAATCTGCTTGAGTTATGGTGTGGTTGTTTGTTGTCTCTAAATTGCATTCTCAGTGGATTTTGTTTGATAGAATATATTCATGGACTCTAAAGTTTTTATGATTTATACTTTGTGATTCTTTTTTGAAATTAC
>CATIWK010398101.1:0-18312 GCA_949634005.1 Mallotus japonicus
CATATTCAACCTTTCTTCATCACTCAATGTTACATGTGTTTTCAAAAATAGAAGTAACTGCAAGATTTTTTTTTTTTGGTCAATTGTTGAAAAATTACTATTTTTTTGAATGCCAGTTATATCATTGGCTATTTCAAAATATTTATAAATTACTAACCTAAATTGCATTTTATTCAAAACCATTCCCAATATAAGAAATAAAATTACTAACCTCTAGCGCATTTTGTGTACGGATGTCATCTGAAGCACCAGTGGACCTGACATCGGCCATTTTGTCTGTTGAAAATTTAAAAAAAAAAGTTATACAATACATAATTTTCATAGTGAAACTATTGATGCAAACAAACATTTTGTGATATTTAATCTGAAGTTATGTGTCTTGAACATCCACTATCAAGATACCATTTACTCTTTGTACTTGTGGACTTCAAGCACACCTACAAAACATAATTTATGCATTCTTTTGAACCCTATTTTATTAAACTAAGTATGTATTCATTTTTATATCTAAAAAATTATATAAAAAATATATATATATAAGACAAAAAAAATATTCACTAACTATATAAAAAAAATTATGCAACTATTATATACAAATTTTTTTCCCTCACTAATTACATTATTTTTCTAAACTAAGTATCTAATCATTTTTATATCTAACAAATTATATTAAAAATAATATTTAACTACATTTTAAAAAAATTTATGTACCTAAAAACTACAAATTTTACACCCTAAATAATTACATTATTTTTTAAACTAAGTATCTAATCATTTTTTATACCTAAGTAAATAAAAATTCATGGGTGTTAATTGTTCCATTACATAACCAAAACTTATATAAAAAAGACATGACATAAATTAACAATAATTATATCTAACAAAATATATAAAAAAAAATTTCCACTCATCAACATATAACATAATTTAATTAAAAAAAAATATATACCTTTTGTTGCTTTAAATTTTCACCTCCTCTCTATCACCTTATAAAAAAAAAAAACACAAACATATAAGCTAATATTTATAAAATATTGACTAATTACATAAAAAAAATTCTGTAAAAAAAATAAATTTCTTTCCAACCCTAACTATATATATTTTCTTTTTACTAACGTTATAATCTTTTTTTTTTTTACCTAAATAAACAAAATTTCATACATTTCAAAATAAAATATATAAATTTTTTTTTAATTACTACAAGTAATAAATTTCTAAAATATAACAATACATATACAAATTACCTTCTTAGATCTTGAAGAAGGAAGAGATAAATAGCTTAAAAAAATATATTTATTTTGGCGCAAAACAGGAAGCAAGTAGGGAAGGAAATGAGAATTTTTGGTTGCTGAAGGGGAAGGCAGGAAGCAAGTAGGGAAGCGAGCAGGGAAGCAAGAAAATGAATGAATGTCTACTGGAAGAAGGCGCATAAAAGGAAAAAAATTTCACCCCTACCGCCTATGACAGTGAAGGTAAGGGGTGAATCTCTGCCCCGACAAGACCCGACAAGCACGCGAGGCAAGGAAAAAAATTTCACCCCTACCGCCTATGACAGTGGCAGTAAGGGGTGAATCTCTGCCCCAACAAAACCCAACAAGCACGCCCTGCACACATGTTGGGAAGGAGCGAAACAGGAACGATACCGCCTGTCAAAGTGACGGTATGTATTAAAAGCTGCTCCTTCGTCCCCTCTTGTCCCTGCAGCGAATGGTCATGTCATAAACAGGGGCTACACCGCTTGGCTCAGAGGCAGAAGTGCCATTGTTGTACCCGAGATCCTTCTTCCGCTTGTGGTAGTGGCGGTTTGACCACAGTCAAAATTATCCTCTTCTCTTACCACCTTTAACAATGGCATTTTTGGTTTTTCTAATAAAAAATAAAAAATAAAAGTACCATAAAACGGGATATATTTCTAAATCTACCATAAAATGGGAATTTGTTTTCTTTTTTACCATAATTTGGTAAATATCCCGGAGGAGAAGCGACAGGCACAAGCTAAAAAAAAAAGAGCCCACGTATCAAATTATTAATATGAAACACGGTAAAGTTATAGGAGATTTCATATAGTGCTCATTTTATTAATTATATTTATATAGATATTAATATAGGCTTTTCAAGGTTACAAAAAGCTTTGTCGTAATTGTCCAGGATATGATATGATATTTCTCTAGATAGTTCTCTGATAGCGGTACTGTTCATTATCTTCTTTCTCAGCTTTTAATTCTGGTTTTCATATGATTTTCTTCATATAACCATGATCAACTCCATGTTTTTTGCCATTAATTTCATCTTTGTTCTTCTCTCTAGCATCAATTATCCCCTACAGTTTATCCCAAGGTCGTTTATGGCCATCTCAACCTTTGATAAACTGTTCATCCTCTACACAAGTAATCACACAGTAAGGAATGAAGTGGTCTGCATCTGTATCTTGCCCAATCTCACCGAGCTTTTTCAAGTACTGTCCACTGCGTGTTTAAGCGCTTCCACTTTTGCGCAGTGTGAGTTTCATCCAAAAGCCATTAAAGTCTTTGACTTAGCTGTTTATCAGCAGGTGGAACCGGTGGAAGCTGCTCCTGGAAAAGCTCTGAATTCTCTTAATAGTCTAGCTTCAACACACGTCCAAGGTTGGAGCTTAGCTCATGGTTACCAATCTTCTGCAGCAACTTCATTACTTTGCTGTTGCACACTCCCTGATGAAGCAGATCTAATGGAAGAGAAGCTAATGGTATGTTTGGCTTCTGCCGAAGATGATCATCAGCTTCATTCTCCTTCCTGCTGCTTCTACTCCTGTGTTAATCTGATCTTCAAATCCAGTACAGTCAGTGTTTTTGTCCATCAGGCAGCGGTAGTCGTCGCCATCATAAGGCTGTTTGCTCATCGTTTGTGTGATATTTTTGGGCTTATTTTTAATCATGATCTTTCATATTGTAAAGCCCAAATGTTAAAATGTACTAGGTTTGTAGAGATGGGTAGGGCTATCTGTATGTAATGTTAATTATATAATAAAACTACTTTCCTTTTGGTAAAAAAAAAAAAGCTTTGTCGTACGTGGAAGCTCGTGATGTATAGGCATATATATCTGCCATGCATCTCTAGATTTTATTCCTTAAAAGTCTTCAATGGAGTGAGGAATGGGATAAAAAAAGAAGAGAAAATTGTTATTTGCTCCATGTGTTTTGATCTATTACACTACTTCATTCTTGACATTTGAAAAAATATTTATTCATTCTTGTACTATTTCATCCCCGATAAAAGGACTAATGAGTGTTAAAAGAATAAAATATAAGGATGAATAAATATTTTCTCAAATGTCAGGGATGAAGTAGTGTAAGAGGTCAAAACACAGGAGGTAAATAGCAATGTATCCAAAAAGGAACAATCAGGTCTTCTCTTTAAAGAACTTGGAAATTGTTCTAGTCTTTATATACAACTTGGAATTGTATATAAGCTCGACCAAGGAATTCATTTCATTTTTAAATGAATTCCAAATAGAATTCATTTCCAAATAAATTTTTATTAATAAACTTTATTTGGTTCAAATGAATAGTTTATGAAATTCATTTCAAATGAATTTCATATTTTATTTTATTGTGTTTGGTATAAAACTTGAATTCAAATTTTTTTCAAAGATACCCTTTAAATGTAAAGATGTTTTTGAAAATAAAAACAAGGATGGGTATTGTAGTCATTTAAAAGTATAGACTTAAAATTTGTAGAATTCATTTGGAAATTCCAACTATTTTGATAGAATTTGGTTTAGTTATAATCAATTTCACAAATTTAAAAATTTGAAATTGCAAATGAATTCCATAAAATCTTGTGGAATTCATTTATATCAAACACACTCTAAATCATTAGTGTTTAGTGTTTTAATTTTTTTAGCAAGTAGTGTTTAGTGTTTGATTAGTCTTCTTGAGTGGTACATGCTCCAAATTATATATTACTATCTATGAAGAGGCGTCGCCTCCTCAACAGGGCACTGCAACTTAAAAACTACATACTTTCTTAAATGCTAAGCAATTTAACCATACATGCAAATAAGTGTAAAGCAGGAACTTAAAACTTAAAAATTCACATATTCAAACAATCATTCTTTTATATAACGCCAAATAAGCAACAAGATACTCAAAATAAACCAAAAATCCAAAAATTTATGCTTTTAACATAAAAATGAAGCTTTAAAATTTAAAAGTGAGAATCCTCAATGAATGAAGAACTTCTGGAGCTCCTAACTCAGCCCTCAGAGTTTGTTTGATGATTTGAATGCAAGAAGTCCTCTTCCTTCTCAAGACTAGGCTCCTTAAGCTTAAATTTCTCCTTCTCTTCTCTTTTTCCCTTTTTTTTTCCTTGTTTTTTTTTCCTTGTTTTTTTTTCTATCCCTTCAGAAATTTTTTCTCTCTTTTCTCTCTAGTTTCTTGTTTTTCAATAATGGCCAAGAGTCCCTAGAAAATTAGCTTAAACCTTTACTTAAGCCTCTCTGACTCTCTCTCTTCAATTTCCCAAAAATCAAGGTTTATTCTCCACCTAGTATTTCTCATCATTGCTCCCCTCTTTCCAACCAATTTCTACCTTCAAAGTCTTTATTTTGTCCAAAACTGCAGAGATAAGGTGAAATGAGGTCGGTTTAGGAGTTAAATGCAGCAATAAATAACATTTATTACTGCAGGGGATAGGTGTGAAGGGGCGATGCCTCTTCAATGAGGCGTCACCTCACCGATACTTGAGGTGAAGAGTCGTTGCCTCACCGATACCTGAGGTGAAGAGGCGTCGCCTCTTCGTAGAGGCGATCGCCTCTTCACCCAGGCCTGGGCCTAAAATGCTTAGGTTTGGGCTTTGAGGCTTAATGGGCTTAGGCTGGGTCAGGTGTTTTGGGCTAGGCTTGAAAGATTCGGGTTAGGTTCAAGCTTTCGGATCTATTCTAAGAAGATTTCAGACTCTTCTTGCATTCGAGATACGGACTTTCTCATCACCGGACTTTCATTGCGGGCCCAAATCGAGGGTGTCTACAATTTGCCCCCTTGGTTTTTCAAAAACCAGATTTATGAAATCAATTTTTCTTTTTTTGAAAAAGCAACATGCATTATGAAGTGTGAAAAACGACATACCTGACTTGCAAGCTTCGCTTGGGCCATCAGTTCTGGGAATTCAACCCGCAAGGTTGAACTTTGACTTGAATCGTGGTCGTGTTCCTCGGGTTTTCTTGGCCTGATTAGCCACTCATTATAGTTTTGACGTGAACCCCATGCCTTTTTGACGCAGATCTCGACTTTGAAATGTAACCGTGTTCCTCGGGTTTTCCTGGCCCAATAAGTTACTCATTATAGTTTTGGCGTGAACTTTAGGTTTTCCTGGCCTAAACTCCACTCAGTACTGTGATCTTGGATTTTCCTGGCCCGAGTCCTTACTTCTTATCAAATCTCGGGAACTCTATCAAGCCCAATCATCACTCTTCATCGAATCTTGGGAACTCTATCAAGCCCAATCATCGTGCTTCATCGAATCTCGGGAACTCTATCAAGCTCGATCAACGCTCTTCATCGAATCTCGGGAACTCTATCAAGCCCGATCATCGCTCTTCATCGAATCTTGGGAACTCTATTAAGCCCGATCATCTCTTTTCTTCGAATCTCGGGAACTCTATCAAGCCCGATCATCTCTTTTCTTCAAATCTCTAATCACAACCTCTCCCATTTTCTGCAATTTTAATTTCGGGATACACCCGAATGATAAAAATAAAATCTTTCGCTTCCTCGCATTTTCCAATTTTCTCGATTTTTTTTTGAATAAGCCTGTATGGTGGGCTACTTTCATTTAGCCAACAGGCCTCAACTTTCTAAGTGGGCCTATTCTTCTTCTCTCTCTTTCTGAAGGCTCATTCTTTCTAAGCCCATCCTTTCCTCCTATATAAAGAACTCTTTTCTTCTTTTACTTTCACTTTCTCTCTTTTCTCTTCTTTTTCCTTTTCCTTTTCCTTTTCCTTTCTTTTTCCTTACGCTTTCTACTTTTCTGACCATGGATTCTGCTCGAACTCCTGATGCACCTCAGTGGGATCTCGTACCACCTTCTCTAGAGCCGCTTCGGACTCTCGGATTCTCGATTGGGGATGACATTCCTCTCACTGCGAGTTTGACTACACATATCTATGCCTTGGCTTCTGGAGAGGTTAGTACCTCAATTTTTCGCTTTTTCCTATCAAATATGATTGGGTTATAATTAGTAAACATATATTTATCATTTAAATTACAATGCAAATCGATTAATTCATAAAAAATTTGAAAAGAATAAAAAATCATCCGTTTTCCCCGACACGAAGAGGCGTCGCCTCTTCAATGGGGCGATCTCCTCATCGTTAAGGCGATCGTCTCATCGACGAAGTAAATCGCCTCTTCATGAAGGCGATTAATTTGAAGAGGCAATCGCCTCTATGCATAGAGGCGATCGTCTCTTCAATGGGGCAATCGCCTTTTCTTGTAGAGGCGACGCCTCATTAACAATTTTCTGTGTATCTTGTACATTTCATTTGAACAATTTTAAGAAATTAAACTCCATGTCTGTTCCCAGCATGATGCCTACACATTCAAGGGTGCTGGGAACTTCAGTGGTGCTCGGGTGTGGTACGATGAGCTGACGGATGACATCAGGGACCGTATCCAGGATACGGGCTTCGAGGATTTCGTACTATCACTCCCAGATGTTCAAGGTCGCACCGACTATCAGCCACTTCATACTTTGATGGAGAGGTGGTTCGAGACTATACATACATTTCACCTCCCATTCGGCGAGCTGACTTTAGATCCAGTCTCCTTCGCAGCAATTACTAGGATCGTATGTGCTGGCGATGCTGTACCTTTTGACATGAGCATTCATCAGATGACTTCAAATCGGGTGGCCTATATTGAGAGATTGCTTGGTATGGTCCCAGATATGAAAGGGACTCATACGATCAAGCTGGACTCCATTCAGACGTATTACACTCGAGAGAGAGTAGAGGCTGCTACTTCTGATCGAGCTATTGACCAGGTGGTGAGGGCATTCTTGGTTTATCTCTTAGGGACAACCCTATTTGCTGACACCGCGAGTTTGATCGATCTGATCTTCTTGATGCCCCTGCGGGACCTAGACTGAGTATCTTCCTTCGATTGGGGGAGCTGTGCCCTTGCATACCTCTATCGGAGCATGGAGGAGGTAGTGCGGGGAGCTAGATGATTCTGCGGCTTTTGGCACGTAGTTCTAGTGAGTATTCTCCTTTATTTCCAATTTTAACTGTTAATCACTGCGGTCATCTATTCATAACTTTTATTTGCAGGTCTGGGCTTTGGAGCTTGAGTTGATCTGCGGGATAGTCCGTGTTAGCGATGTTCGCTTTCTTGCCCTAGCTCGATGGTGTGCTAGTCGTTCCTGGAAGAGACCCCTACCTCATGTTCATGTCCATCGGGAGCGACTGAGCTCCCTGACCTATGCTGAGGTACCTGAAAGAAAATGAAATGAAAAAATCATTAACGCTTCATAACTGTGAAATTTTACTTGTTTATTATTCTTCTTTTCTTGCAGCTAATTCAGGATTTATAGGGGCCTTAGGATAGATGGCTTTCGAAGATGACTCAGTCGAGTCCTTTGTCTCTACGATGAGTTCTCCTTCGCGGCCCCCCTACCGAGTGTGGTGTCTTGGCGAGAGGATCCTGTACTAGGGAGGTGGTCCATGTGCTCGACTCATCCCTGCATCGCCTCATAGGGATATGTTCTGGACACACCTTCTAGAGGGTGAGGAGTTAGCTAGGGCAGTCGCAGGTGAGCCCGCTGAGTCCCATACAGTGAGGAGCAAGGTTCGCTACCTCGACTTTGTCTGGGCCAGTCTATTACAGCAGGTGCCCCTTTCAGCCGCTTCTACTTCTGCTCAAGTATTCTTTTAACTTTATTTTCCTTCTGTATTTCCTTTCAAAATCTGTATTAATCTCACTTTCATCTACAGGTGGCAGCCACAGGGCCTAGGCTCAGAGCTCGGCCTCCAGCTTGTGAGAGACCACTTCAGCGTCCTCGTACAAATAGTGGAGCGGGTACTTCTGCTGGAGCATTAGCCAGCAGTGTTCCTTCTAGCTCGAGCTCGCGGGTAGCTATGGGTTACCTGAATCATTCACCTGAGCCTTTAGCTCGCTATTGGATGCCTCCTGGAGACTTATCTTGCGAGCTGCTGACATTAGATGAGGAGTTGGTGCCATCACATACTCATGGCGCTACTCACGTAAGTTTCTTTCTTCCTTGTCTCAGAACTCATCTTTATAACACATTAGTATTAATTGATAATGTAATTTTACAGATCCCTCTGGATCAAGGAGTATACATGTATCACCTGATTGAGGCACAGCGGGATCACCTGATGACTGTCACCCAGCGGTGGAAGGTAAAGCTTTTACTTATTTCTATATATATGCATGTTCGCATGATTACTCACCTTACATTATGTGTATTCAGGATTGTGATGTAGTCAGTCAGGCGAGGATTGTAGCTTTGCAGCGTCAGATCGCAGCCCTTTAGATTGAGGAGGAGGACGACGACAAAGATGACGGGGACGATCCCGCTGGTGATCCAGCAAGCGAGGGGGATGATGAGCCTGGAGCTGACTAGTAGAGGAGCCTGCCTCTGATGCTTAGATTAGGGTTATACTTGCTTGCAAACTATTGCTATGTTCTATTCCCTTTTTTGAATAGATTATTTGTTTTGATTATCTTTATATTGTGCACTTGAGTGATAGTATAACATTTTTGCTGCTCTGGAAGCAAATAGAGGCATTTTATTCATAAAAATTTGCTGTTTTCACAATTGAGTCTCGTGCACAGTACAAAAATTCATATACATGTACAGTTTGCCACCGTCAAAGAGGTGTCGCCTCTTTATGAAGAGGCAACGAGGAATCGCCTCTTCTTGTAGGGGCGACGCCTCATTGTTGAGGCGATCGCCTCTACGACAGGGCTCTACAGCTATAAAAACCCCTAATTTCCACTTCAAATCCCTAACTTCCTCATTTCCAAAATTTCTACACTTCTCTCTCTGAATTGCATCAAAATATGACTGAAAGAAATCTAAAACAGCTGCAAACAGTACTTAAAAGCTTGGATTGTGAATCTTGGGCAAGATTAGAACCATTTCATCTATCCGTCTTCCGATCTATGCATGCAAGGAAGATCAACTTCTCATTTCTGCATGTTTTTGCTCAATTCTGGGATTCTCAAAAGCATGTCTTCAGGTTCAATGTTGTTGAATTATGCCCCCTTCCTGAAGAGTTTGAAGCTATTCTGGTATGTCAACTTAATTCTAGCTGTCAGATCGCGATCCCTCCTCTCGGAATCCCAGATATGTACTCTATTCAACTTCAAATGGCCAGAATGTTTGATCTTGCTCCCCAGTTCTCTTTTCATCATATTTTCAACAATGAAGTTCTAACTAACTCTCTTCTGAAGGTAGTAGTGGTCGTAGACAACAAAGGAATGCATTGGTCCCGGATGATAGCTCTATGCCTTTATGCTCAATTCCTGTTTGTATCTCTTTCAGGAAATTGTGACCCAAAGATTCTCTCTATCATTGATCAAGTAGAAGTGGGTCTCAACCCTTTCCTGCTTATCCTAGCAGAAACCATCGTTGGCTTAGACAACTTTGCAGAAATAAGATGATTCTTTGGAAGTCCTTTATTGCTAGAGGTTAGTTCCCTTCCATTTTCTTCATCCACTGCCTTTCTACCACTTTTCTTATTTTTTTAATATCTGTATTCATAACTTGCATAGGCATGGTTTCACGAGAAGTTAAGATTGCTGGAACCTCCTAGAGACATTGCTCGTTACAGGGCTAAGCACTGTCGCACTCGGCAGCTCCATCCTATCCTAGAAGACATTCGGAGCTGGCTGGCCACTTTTCTTGATACTCTGATACAATGGATGTGCCCGTGGTGGAAACTGCAACATGTGACTGTTCGGAGCTATACGTACTGTGTTCCAGTAGCTGGTATGCATTTTACTACTTTCTACAACCCTACAAGGCTTTGCAGACAATATGGATAAAAACAATTGATCCCCGAGCTCATGCACAAGTTTGAATTAGGTCCACTTACTCAAAATTTTCTGGACAATCTGACCACAACTTGGCCTGGGAGAATCATTCAGAGGGGCATCGACTACAATGGAGATCCATCTACTGATGACCAGTATAAAGCATGGTTTCAAATGCAATAGACAGAAAAAGATGATTTCATTATTAGTAGGAGAACAAGGTCGTTGCAATCATCTAACACTCAGGGTGTTCAAAAGAAGAGAAGGCAAGATTAGTTTATATAATTTAGTCTTTATCTGCTTTTTGTTGAATGGAATGTCCTTTTAGTTAAACAGTGTGTAATAAAGCATTTAATGCAACGTTTGATAATAACAAAGGCAATCCATTTCATTTAAATTAAGCATAAAACGAGAATACATTTTGCTTCTTACTTATCTCCTGTTGTTATCTAGCTTGCCCTTTCAAGTTTTCTAACCAACTATTTTTCACTCTCTCTCTCTCTCCTTTTACATGTCTTTAATTTTTACCTAGACCGCCTCTTTCAAGGTTTTCAATCCAGCAGGACTTTTCAATTTCTTATTTTTGTAGTCTCTAACTTTTTCCTAGGCAGCCCCATTTTTGAGGTTTTCTCCCTAGCGAGACTTTGCGGAAAGTACTTCTTCAGTTTGTCGAGGTTGATGGGCTCTTTGAACTCATTCCCTTCTAGATTGAAAATAATAGCAGCACCCTTGGAGAACAATTTCTTAACCAGATACGGCCCTTCCTAGTTCTGCTTGAACTTCCCTCTCGGATATGTCATTAACGGCCTGGTCAATTTCAAAACTAAATCACCCTCTTTGACTTTCCTAGGCATAATCTTCTTATTGTAAGCCCGAGCTATTCTCTTTTGGTACAATTGAGTGTGATACTTAGCTCTCAGCCTCTTTTCATCCAACAAGGTCAACTGAGCTAGCCGACTCTCCACCCACTGATATTCAGGAATCTTGGACTCTAGCAGTACTCTCAACGACTGGATCTCGACTTCTACTGGTAGCACTGCCTCACATCCATAAACTAAAGAATAAGGAGTAGCTCCAGTCGAAGTTCGGGCCGTGGTCCTATATCCCCACAATGCAAATTGTAGGTAATAGGCCCAATCTTTATAATTTTCCAGCGTTTTAGCCAAAATCGTCTTCACATTCTTATTGGCGGCTTCCACAGCCCCATTGGCTTGAGGTCGATACGAGGATGACCTATGATGCTCAACCTTATACTCTTTCAGCAAAACTGTTGTTTCTACTCTAAACTGAACACCATTGTCACTAATAATGTGACGTGGCAACCCGTACCGGCAGATTATATTCTTTTCAATAAATCTCGCCATCTGTTTTGATCCGACAGTGACATATGATTCTGCCTCAACCCATTTAGAGAAGTAGTCGATGGCCACTATGATGTATCGATGATCGTTCGACGCTTTCAGACTTACTTCCCCGATAATGTCAATTCCCCATACTGCAAATGGCCACGGAGAAGTCAACCCTTGAAGTTCCATAGACGGCAGATGACTAACATCATCATATGCTTGACAGTTGTGGCATTTTCTCACAAATTTCATGCAATCTGTCTCTATTATTAACTAGAAATAGCCTTGATGTGCTATCTTCTTAGCTAAAACCGTCCCGTTCATATGTGGGCCACATACCCCTTCATGGACTTCTTCCATCAGCTTTCGAGCTTCATCCTTGTCAACACACCTCAAATGAACGCCCATTGGTGCTCTTTTATACAGCATTCCATTGTGACTAATAAATTGTCGAGACAATATTCTGAGAGACATCCTCTCTTTCCTATCAGCGTCTTTGAGAAACTGCCCTATTTCTAGATATTGCTACAAATCGTAGAACCACGGTTTCTCTATGGAGTCAATTGGCATCACCCTTATCTCTTCATAATAAGGGGTTTTGGATTTGACAAGAATAAGAGGTTTGACGGTAGTCAGCTCCCTTTCTTCCCATGTAAAAGCTAGAGTGGCCAAAGCGTCTGCCATTTGATTCTCTTCTCATGGCAAATGCATAAACTTGCATTGAGTGAAAGAGAATAGGATAGTATTTGAATAATCCCAATACAGCTTGAGCTTATCTTCTCTCACCTCCCACTGATTGGAAATCTATTTCACTACTAGCATAGAATCTCCGTACACCGTGATTTCCTCTGCCCCCACACTTCTGAGGGCTTCCAGACCATAGATGCAAGCTTCATACTCAGCTTGATTGTTGGTAGCTTCGAATTCTAATCTTTTTGCCATCAGGATCATTTCTCCTTCTAGTGAGATCAGAATTACATCGACACCAGGTCCTTTATTGTTAACAGCTCCATCAAAGTACATAGTCAATGTCTGGATTTCTATTGCCCCAGATGCTCATCTGGAAACTCCAATTCCCATTCTTGTTCATCATTGACTGGATTTTGAGCTAAGAAGTCGGCCACGGCTCTTCCTTTTATCACCTTCTTTGCTACATAGTCAATGTCGAATTCGGTAAGCAGAACTAACCAACGGGCTAATTTTCCTGTAAGGGAGGGTGTTTGTTGAAGATATCTTAAAGGATCATGCTTAGAGACTGCCTGAATCCTGTAAGACTGGAAGTAGTGCCGAAGCTTCTTTGTTGCCCAGATCACGGCCAAACATGTCTTCTCTACGAGACTATAGTTGGACTCGTAGGGAAGAAGTTTCTTGCTTAAGTAGTAAACCACGTGCTCGACCTTTCCACTACCTTCCTAAGCCAACATTGCTCCCAATGCCTCTTTCTCAATTGCCAAATAAAGGATCAACAGTTTACCCGGCTTTGGTGCTTATAGAACTGGAGGATTCATTAAATAATTCTTGATGGTTTCGAATCCTTGCTGACATTTCTCATCCCAGATGATTGGCTGATTTTTCTTCAAAAGCTTGAAGATCGGCTCACAGATTGTGGTCAGCTTGGCGATAAACCTACTGATGTACTGTAATCGCCTGATGAACCCTCTGACCTCTCTCTCAGTCTTTGGTGCAGGCATTTCTCTGATTGCTTTTACTTTATCAGGATCCACCTCTATTCCTTTCTGACTGACGATGTGTCCCAATAACTTTCTAGAAGTCACTCCGAAAACACACTTCTTTGGATTCATCCGAAGATTATACTTCTCAGCTCTGGCCAGGAACTTATCAAGAGCCTCGAAATGTCCTTCTCATGTTGGAGACTTCACCATCATGTCATCCACGTACACTTCGATCTCTTTGTGGACCATGTCATACAACAGAGTAGTAGCCATCCTCTGATAAGTAGCTCCTACGTTCTTCAATCCGAATGGCATGACTGTATAGCAATAAACAACCTATTCAATGGTGAATGAAGTTTTTAGCTTGTCAATCACTGCCATCATGATCTGATTATATCCCGAGAAGCCATCCATAAAGGAATACATGGCGCTGGATGCCGTACTATCAACTAGAGTATCGATATGTGGCAAGGGAAAATCATCCTTAGGACAGGCCTTGTTCAGATCCCTGTAATCCACGCACATTCTAACCCTTCCATCCTTCTTCGGAACTGACATAATGTTCGCTAACCACTGGGTGTCGTCAACTACCTCTAAGAATTTTCACCTTCAGCTGCTTTTCCACCTCTTCTTTGATCAAAAGAGCCCATTCTGGTCTCAATCGTCTCTTCTTCTATTTTATCTGTGTGATGTGAGGATATGTGGGAATCGTATGTTCTACGATTTCCCTGTCAATCCCTACCATGTCCTCATAACCCCAAGTAAATACTTTTTGTCTTCTTTTAATTACTTCTTTCATTTTCTCTCTCTCTCTCTCTTTCTCTCTCTCATCAGGAGTTAAATCAGAAGCAAGAAGTATATTCTTTGGATTATCGCATGTGCCTAAATTAAATGATTTAGTTTGCACTGAATTAATGTCAAACATATGCATGAAATGATCATCACACACGGTATAACCATTAGGCAAAACATCACACAAATAAGCAAACTCGGACTCGATTGCATTAACTTTAGAGAAAAATTAATTATCATTGTTAAACAGGTTAGCTAGAGAAATATCAAGATCATCGTAGAAAACATCTACAATGGAGTCAAAAACAAAGGACTCAAAACTAAGTTCTTCCATTTGGTTAGCAGTGGCTTTCAACTCCGTCGTGGAGATGCCCTTCTCCAGCTCGGGAAATAGCACTAACTCCTCCACTATTGGCTCATTTTCAGCAGCTTCACTGGTTCTATTCAACTCTTCAGCAAAGATCTCAAAACCAGGAATTATCTTATCAGCAATCATTAGTGGTTCCGGAGCTCCACGATATGGATTGTGGGTGCCTTCCTCACAAAGGTTTCTTACAATGGCTTGATCACCTGTTTAGCATTGGGCTTATTTTTCCCTTTCTATTTCCTTCCAGACTTAGCTCCAGCCTTACTTGTTTCTACTGGTTCACTGGTCTCGGGATATCCTATCCCAAGCTTCGGGAATACTGGTTTGGTCTTAACAAACCCAGGCAGAACTTGCTGATCCTTTCCCAATCCTATTCCAGGCATAAAGTTCTGATTCTTCATCATTCTCATGATTTTAGCACTAAGCTCATCTTCATATATCATGCAGACTTCGAAACTCGAACTCAACGGGATTTCTTGGGGAGCCATCTTCAGTGCGGCAACTACGGCTTCAGTCTCAACTGAGATTATAACCACCTTTCCCTCATGCAGGAATTTGATTGGCTGATGGACAGTGGATGGCACACCTCCCAATGGATGAAACCATGGCCTTCCCAAAAGGATAGCAAAGGTGACAGGAATGCCAATTATATGAAGATTGATCCAAACCTCTAATGGTCCTGTCTTCATTAGTGCCTTGAAAGTTCCTTCAACAGGCCTCTTAGTGTCATCATAAGCCTTGATAATCACATCTAACGACTTCAAGTCAGCTACTGTAAGCCCCAAATTAGGCAGTATTTTCAAAGGGCAGACATTGATGGCAGAGCCATTGTCGACCATCACATAACATGTAAGCTTCCTTTTGACTTCAGCTTTAATAAACAGGGGTTTGAGATGATCTCTCCCTTCCAGCGGCAAGTCATCTTCCATAAACATCATAGTTCCTTGGGGGCTTCAGTCAATGAATCAACCAATTGTTCAGGTGTGTGGGTTAAAGGGACCATCTTATGGTCCAGAGCCATTACTAGCACCTCCCAATGGGCTTTGGAGTGCATCAGCATGTCCCAAACGCTAGAGAGATCTTCTCTACTCTCTTGACTTCAACAGTTTCTTCAACTTTCTCTGTCTCTTTCAGCTCTTCTTCTGATCCATCTTCAGAATCCTTTTTCTTTTCTCTAGACTCATCAGATTCAGATTCTTTCTTCTTCAGCTTTCTGACTGATTGCACCTTCTTCTCTTCCTCCCTTTTCCATAAGTCTATTGCCTCTCCTTCCTCATCAGATAAACTCCAAATATCTAGAACACTGATTTTAAGATCCTTGACCTATTGATTGAGGTTCAGATTTTCGATTTTTGGTTCTGAGAGTATAGGTGTAGGGGTAGTATCAACAAAGGAGTCAAAAACTTCTTCCTTTGTCAATCCTGTGTTTATCATCATAAGGTGTGGATTTGGTGGTGGCATTATCTGATAATTGGGTAATGGATTGTTTTTGGTGTTTGGCTTTTTGTTCTCAAGATCAGTGATTTTACCTAAATCAATCAGGTCTCGAATCTCATGTTTCAAGCGACTACAGTTATCAATGTCATGGCCGATGGTTTGGTGATACTTGCAGTAATATTTTGGATCGGCATTTGGGAATTGAGGTCTTTAAGGTAAAGGTCGAAGTAGATTATTTTCAATCAGCTTCTCCAAAACCTTGGAAAGAGGTTTCCCTAGGTTGGAGAATCTGCGAGGCTCTCTAACAGTATTAATCTGAACATTATGACTCGGGCCGATGCTGCTGCTAGATCCACTCCCTTCTTTACTCATGGATCTTCCACTGAAAAACTTCCTCTCTTGTATCAGATTAGATTTTTTCTGTACTCCAAATCGGTATAACTCCTTAAAATTCTTGATCCCTAAATCCTTAAGCTTCTTGGACAATGGAAGCATGCATCCTTCGATCGCTATCACAAGTTGATTAATTTCGGAAGGTCGATGCTTCATTTGTGCCAGCTTTGCTCTCCATCTGATCAAGAAGTCAGCGAAAGGCTCGCTGAACTTCTGCTTGATATTCTGCAGATCTCTCAGAGACGCCTTCATTTGAATGTTGAGGCTATATTGTTTGACAAATGCAATACACAACTCCTCCCAATCATCTTGGACATGAGATTCCAAGGAATAATACCATCTGATTGGTGCTCCCTCAAGGGACAGAGAAAACTACTTGACAATTTGAGATTTGTTTAAGCTGGTTGTTCTCATATGGGTCACATACTGTTTCAGGTGTAGATGGGGATCTTCGGTACCAGTAAACTTCTTCATATCAGGGAATCTGAACTTCCGTGGCAAAGGGTCATCGTCTTCACCCAGACTCAAATCAGAGTAGTTGATTAGAGCGTCAATACCCTTCTCTTTCATCTGTAACTGCATTTAAGCCATAGATTTGACAAGATCTTTGGCCCATTCTGGTTTTTCTGCACTCTTTGGAATGTCCACCTTCTGACGAATGATTGGTTCAGCTAGCAAGGTTTCCTGATCATCATCTAGTTGCTGTCTCCCAAAATCCTCAACATTAAGATTAAAAGGCTGTGGTGGAGGTGCGGGAGCAGGTACAGGTGCGGGCATAGGTGGTTCTTGCCTTACCGAACTCATTTCTGCCATCATCTCTCTCATGATGGTTCTAGTCTGTTCTGCCATTTCTGTCTTGAACTTTTCCAGATCAAAACTAGATGTTGCTGATACTGTTTCTTTTGACATCCTGATTAACCGACAGGTGCTAGAGCGGGTCCACGTGGGTGATTGGTTTGAATCTATGTCTGCAAACACTCATGATCAGAAATATGCATGGCGTGTATGCATGATATGCAGACTCTCAAAAGAAAAAAAATAAAGAAAAAGAAAAAGTTCTATTTACAAATAACACATAACACAAGACAAAACTCTTCAAAACGAAATCTCCACCCTTATATCTTCCACACACGTATTCATGGTGAGTTCCTTTTCCTAGGATTGTTGGTCGGGTTTTGATTATCAACAGGGGATAATAAAACCGACGTGTACAAAGAAGCTCTCAGAACGTATCAGACAAGTAACAAATTCATCGAATAAAGCCAAAGTCCATCCTTAATGGGCCAAGTTTCAACATTAGGAGCCTACTTTGTCAAGATCCATTTGAAATAGGCTAAGAATAGGCATGAGAGGCCCATTTTGACAAGGTTTGCTCATAATGATTTTGAATAGGCATGAGAGGCCCACTTAGATAAGGTCCATCTACAAATGGGCTATAATAGGCTTGAAAGGCCCGTTTTCAATGTAATCCATTTGTGAATGGGCTTGGGCTTTATAGCAAGGTTTGTTATATGGCAAAAATACATATGCATTTGGAAGATCTTAGTGGAAATTTCGAAGTCATTACATGAGCTTGGTCAAGGGTAATAAGCTACGGCTCCTATAGCTATATACCTCCATTACGTCTCCCCACTCAAGGGTCCGTGCGATGTGGATAAGTACGTGCTGTGAGTGGTAATAGGCGATATTCCACCATCAGGTTTGAATGAAACATAGGTAGCAAAGTATGGACTATTACCGGTTTATTTAGGGACTGAGGTGCTCATTGTGTGATCAAGTGTAGTGAATGCAGTAATATGCAAAGGGAATATTTTAATAACCAAGGATGATAATTTATAAAATATTGGAATTAGTTTCTCTATCCCCAATGGAGTCGCCACTATAGGCGGCGGGGTTTAGCGCGCACCCAAGTGTTGGCAACCACGACACTGTGCAAGCTCAGGGCCTGCTAGGAAATACAACTATGGGCTTAAGGCCCATATTTAGAGATGGAGTGGCCACCCGGATGAAAACCGGGACACACTTACAACAACTAGATTCCACGGAGGTACCCAGAAGCCGTCTTCAGAGATCGGGTTTAGAATCTGGGTATGGGCTTGGAATGCCCACCCAACCTTGCGGTTGGCCTCCGTTGGTGTTTTATACTTTATTACCTTTGATTATTAAATGATTCCCTTATTAATGTTAATCACACATGCTTTCAATTTTCAAATATTACCAACTTTGCACATTAGTCTTATTTGCTTGCTTATTACCTTGGAAATTAA
>CATIWK010398111.1:0-10776 GCA_949634005.1 Mallotus japonicus
AACTCTTTAAGCTTATCCTTAACTGCCTCTCTCAACTTATTAGCTCCATCTCCGGTAAAATTAAGCCTAAATGTCCGATCCTCAAGACGATCGACGTTCCCCATTTTCTTCCAATTCAAATTTAAAATAGGAACAAAAAAAACCTAACTACTTTCTGGTGTTTTATCAGACGATTATGAATCAAAGATCAATGAAATAAAACCCTACTGGTGTTGTGGGCTTAATAGAGACGATTTTGCAATTTGATGGCTGGCTAAACGATAGAGGGTTTTGGATTTTTTTCTTTTCTCGGGAAAGTGATGGAAATAGGGATTTTTGGTCCTGTTCTTTTTCATGTAACCAAACCCCTCGGAGGTTTTAACGCAGGGGAAAAAATAATGAAAATGGATTACACGGACATATATATGCCTGAGGGATACAGAATCACATAAAAGCTTTTCGTTTTTTTTTTTTTTTTTGGGAAAAGTAAAAAAAAAAAATTACTTATGGTTTCAACCCGGATTTTTATTTGACATGTAATTTCATCTTTAATAAATTGGTATCCTGTGTAATAAATTGATAGTAAATATAGACAAATCATCTAATACCGTTAAAAATAATGACATGATTAAAGATATTTTAATCATATCAGTTTGAGGAAAAAAAAAGAAATATTTTGTGATTTTATATTTTGACTTGTGATTTATCTTTATAACAAATAAATACCCTATGTTATAATATCAAAAAATAAAAAATTTATATAATAATAATAATAATATTATTATTATTATTATTATTATTTCTTAGTGGTTTAATCAATTTTTTAAAATATAATTTTATATATATATATACATTACTAATAATTTTATAATAATTGATATTTAATTTTGTAGAATTAAGATAATTTAAAAAAATTAAATGTGTTTCCTATTTCTAAAATTATCTTAATTTTACAAAATTAAATATTAATTATTGTAAAATTATTAATAATGCATTAATAACATAAGTTCTTAACAAAATATTTGGGCATGATTTTGGTGTGTGTATTATAATTATGAAGCTACAATTTTTTTAAATTTAAAAAATTAAATTTTAACTATTGTAAAATTATTGATAATTTATTAATAATATAAGTTTTAAATTAATTAGATTAAAATATATAAAATTCTAAAAAATTAAATATTAATTATTATAAAATTATTAATACTGCATTAATAATATAAATTTTTAAATTGATCAAATTAAAATATGCATAAAATAATAGATTATAATTTTATAAGAATATAATTTTTTATTTTCTATATGTATATGTGTGTGTGTATATATATACACACATATATACATATAGAAAATAAAAAATTATATTCTTATAAAATTATAGAAAAATTAAAAAATTGGTTCATCTGTTAAGAAAATATTTATAAAAAATATTTATATTATTATTATTATTATTATAAATAACTAAAATAATTTATATTTTTTATATTGTAAAATAGGGTACTTATTTAGTAATAGGATATACATTTAATTTTTTACATTATCTTAATTCTACAAAATTAAATATCAATTATTATAAAATTATTAGTAATGCACTATATATATATATAAATAAAAAATTATATTCTAAAAAATAAATTTATTATTATTATTATTATTTGATATTATAAAACATGATATTTATTTGTTATAAAGATAAACCACAAGTCAAAATATAAAACCACAAAGTAATATGACTAAAATACCCTTTGTCACGTCATCATTTTTAACGGTGTTAGACAATTTGCCTCTATTTACTAACAGTTTGTTGCATCAGGTACCAATTTGTTAGGGTTAAAACCACAGGTCAAAAAGTGATTGGGGTTGAAACCACATGGTCCTTTTTTGTCATGAATTGAAGATAAAAGGTATTGGGTGCAAAGCATCAATCAAAACTTATTCTATAAATTTTCAAGACACGCACCAAGATGCCTAGGGAATTATAACTGTTTGGAAATAGCCAAGTTTCATCATTGCACAAAATTTTTATTTCTTGGCTAAACCAAACAAATTACAAAATAAATCACCAAACAGTAAAGCCAATAGTGCATTTGGCTTCTACAAAATGCAAGCCAAATGAATTTGGTGAGGTAGCCTAAAATATTAAATTTAATACATTTAATTTTTTTTTTCGGTTGAGAATTAATATAGTGCATCAAGAGTACTAACTAAAATTTTTGAAAAAAAGGCCAATTAAAGCATTTGGATTTTTTTTTTTTGGCTAAAAAAAAGTGAACAAATCTCCAATATTTTCAAGCAAAAGTTCATCCTCTCAAGCATAAAGAACACAGGTTCTACTACCAAAATCATCAATAACACAAAGTCAAGTACCAAATCACAAACCACACAAGATTGGGTATCAAAGATCAATAAATTCAAGGCAAAGATTACAAATCACATCAATTGCAAACAAAACAATAATTTCAAAATTGATGTTCAAAAGAATAAGCCAATCCAAAATTAAGCAGAGTAAATCAAAATTACCTTCTTTGTGCCTTCTAAAATAGGTTTTGAAATGAAATTGTTGATGATTGCCTTGGAGAGTTTGCTTGAAATTGCTTAATTGAGTTGTGAAAATTGCAAACTAGTGAAGAGAACTAGCTCCGGTCAAAGGCAGGGAAACATGCTTGCTGCTGGTCGATGATGGGGAGAAGTCGCACCTCAAGGTAGCCTCGCGACACTGCTTGGAGTCGGCGTCAAGCGAGACAGCAGCCTCACGCTTGTTCACGGTCTGGGATGGGGCTGCTTATTCATAGCCTACTGTGCGCGATGGTGACAAGGAGCAGACGATTTTCCGGTGATGGTGGCTTGGCGCTGGAAGTAAGGTGATAAGGAAGAGAAGAGGGAGAAAAGGCTTGAAAATTTTTGAAAATTTTGACATTTGGGGATTTTGTGTGTTGGGTATTATGATTAATTAGAGAAATTGTTTAAATTGAAGTGGGTATCCTGGGTTTTGGGCAATTAAGTGTTTGGATGTTTAAAAATTAAAAAAGAGTTGGAGAAGACAGATGAAGGTTGGTATATATTTGGTGTAAAAAAAAGAGCTATAGAAATTTTTTTCTTACCTTGAGCTCTTGAGAAATTTAAAAAAATTGGAGAAATTAACTCGGGTGTTGTGATGTTTTTGAAAGATAAGGCTATGGGTAAAGTGAAATTCTTGAAATTTTGAAAATTGGAAGAAATTTTATGGGCATTTTGAAAGATAAGTGTAGAAATTTTTTTTTTCAAAAAAAAAAAAAAGAGAGATGGAAATAAAAAGAGCCTTATTTTGAATACATATATTCATATAATTAGTTTGGGCTTAACCCAAACTAATTATATATGGGAGGCATTGTTTGAGCCTAAAATATTTTTTTTTCAGAATTAATTTTATTGGGCCCACAAAGGCTAAACAAGAAATTCAACCCATGAGAAGTGTCTTGGGGAAGAAGCAATTGTTATATCATGGACCCCTGTCCAGAACTTTAGAGGTTGTTTAGTTTTGAAAAATATTTTTTGTTTTCTTTTGCTTTTCTTTATTTTTTATTTTTTATTTTGTAATTTTTCATGTTCTCATAAATTTTATTTTTTTGATGAAATTTATTATAATAACTTTCTATTTAATATAATAATTATTTCATATGATATTATTTAATATTAAATTTATTTGTTTTATAAAAAAATTAAATCATACATATTTAATTAATTTTAATTTGAAGTTATGAGACTGTTTGGTAATGGTGGTGTTGGCAGCAGAGGTTGTGTTGTGGTGGTAGTGGTGGCGACAGTGGTGGTAGCGAAAGTTATGGTGATGGTGGAGATAGAGGAGGTTATGATAGTGGTGGTAGAGATAGTGGAGGTTATGGTGGTGGTGGAGGTGCTGATGCTGGTGCTAATGCTAGTGGTGCAAGGAGGCTGTGATGGTGGTGAAGGCGGAGATTGTGATGGTTGTGGAGGTAGGGGTGGTGCTGGTGCGGGTGGCGGTGAAGGTTATGATAATGATGGTGGTAATGGAGGTTGTGGTAGTTGAGGAGGTTGTGGTAATGTGGAAATATTAATTGAAAAACTCCAAAACTATCTTTTTATAGTTTTCAAAAGCCTTTTATAATTTAGAAAATAGTTTTCCATTAAAAAATATCACAACTAAATAATAAATTCTATTTTCTAGAAAACAAACTTTATTTTTCAAAACTAAATATACCCTTACTTTTTAAGTCTCTAATATTTTAAAGTAATTTTCGAATAATTGCATTTTTCGATTCGAACCAGGCCGTGACACCCTAGTTGAGTTTCACGTTGTATGGGAAAGCAAAATGTGGAGAGTTAAGGGGGTGTTTGTTTTAGCTGTTAGGATGCAATTATTAGCTGCTCACTTCCCAACAGCTACAAAAACTTATTTGGTTAATATTTTTACAAAAGGAACTGGTAGCTGTTAGATATCCAAACTGTATTGGTTCATATAAGCTCCAATTTGTAGCTTTTCACCAACAACTTTTATTTTTAAAATTACATTTACTATCTTACCCTTACCTTTTTAACTTTAACTAATTATCATTACTTACTAAACTATTATTTTGATAATTATTAATAAAGTATTAACATTGTAGTTTTTAAAATATTAACCACACAAATAAAAATATTAAAAATTATACTAATAAATAATTTTACAACTGATAATTTCTAATATTAATAATAGGAATAATATTAGTATTTTATTTAAAATAAATTGTCTAATAAAACTAGCTATATTCATTTTCAAAAATTATATAAATAAAATCATCCACAATATTTTTTTATTATAAGCATTAAATAATTTTTTACTCTCTCTCTATATATATATATTAAAAAAATTATTATTACTATTAGTAACAGCTATCAGTTATCAGCAACAATTTAACAAAACAAACCCTAAATAAAAAAATGGAAAAAGGTGCAAATAGGACCTTCACATTTTGCCCTAGTTTCACATTGGATCCTTTGATTTTTTGAGCCAAATTTCTATTTTGGAAATTTAGACCATATTTGACGTTTGCTGAGTACAATCAAATTCTGTAACTTTTTTTAATACAATTAAGTCCTATAGATTTATAAAAAATTAATTTTAACTGATACTAACAAATAAAATTAATAATATTTTTAGAAATATATATATAATCTAATTATAAAATTTTAAAATTTTTTAAACCTATAAAATAATTTTTTAAAAATGATTAAATGTATTCGTTAATATGAATAGTGAATTAATAATTTGATAATCGACCTAAAATTTAATTTTAATGGTTGAATAAAAAAATTTAATATTAACTGTATTTTTTGAATCAAAAGTTTGACACACCCTAGGTGAGTTTGATGTTGTAAGGGAAAGCAAAAGGTGTTTAGTTAAATAAATAAATTCAACCAAAGTTTCAGACCAGTGACCAATCTAAAATTTGATAAAACAAAATCAATATAAACTTTTAAGGCCAAAAAAATTGGGAAAAAAAAAAAAAAAAAAAAAAGGGTCCACAACCTGAACAAATGCTTTGTTCTTTCCCAGAGACAGGAAAAGAAGAAAACGATCCAAATTATGTGCTACAATGACAACGACGAAATGCGAAGGAGTGAGAATCTTTCTGATTTTTGTAGTTTGTTTATATATATTTTTTCTCAACTTCCTTTTCCAGCTGATATGTGCTGTTTGGTCATTACTCATTTCTCTCTCGCTTCACAGTCCAAACACAACTAGCAATCTTTTACTTTTCTTCAGGTTGATAGTCAGACTCTACTCTATATCACACAGCATAGTCTCTTTTCTCTCTCACACTTCTGTACCTGCCCGAAAAGATACTCAAAAAGCTTGTCAAAAGCCCCCAGCTTTTATTTCTTTGTCTGCCATTAAAATCCCGAAATATCAAATGCTCTCTTTCTTTCCCCCTTCTGCTTCCCATCCACACTCTTTTCCTCCACGCTATCTCCATCTGCTAAATTCGACACCTTTTTCTTTATTTATTTCAATATTCTTCCCATCTCTTCTTCCTTCCTCTCCTTCTTATTCTTTGCTTCACTGCATCTAAGTTTCTATGCAAATGGGTTAATCAGTGAGGAAGGAAAATCAGTGAGGAACTGCAAGAAAGTCATAAGCATATTTCATTTTCTTGCATAATCTGCTATAAACCATCTGCGTTTTACGGTTCCTTATATCCGGACCTAAACCCACCCCAAGCCTTTACAAACCTAAGTTAAAAAAGGGACGACAATGATCAGTGTCACAGACCTCTACCATGTTCTCACGGCAGTTGTGCCGCTTTATGTTGCCATGACCCTAGCCTATGGCTCAGTGAAATGGTGGAAGATCTTTAGCCCTGATCAGTGTTCAGGGATCAACAGATTTGTGGCCCTATTTGCAGTTCCTCTGCTTTCTTTTCACTTTATTTCCACTAACAATCCCTATGCCATGAACTTCAGGTTCATTGCAGCTGACACTCTTCAGAAGATCATAGTTTTGGTGGTTTTAGCCATCTGGTCAAGAACAAGCTCTAGAGGGTCCCTTGAATGGTCCATCACGCTCTTTTCTCTTTCTACTCTTCCAAACACTCTTGTTATGGGCATCCCTTTGTTAAAGGGCATGTACGGGGATGATTCAGGAAGTCTTATGGTCCAAATAGTTGTCCTCCAGTGCATAATATGGTATACTTTGATGCTCTTTCTGTTTGAATATAGAGGAGCTAGACTCTTGATTGGTGAACAGTTTCCTGATACTGCTGGCTCTATAATCTCTTTTAGAGTTGATTCTGATATTATTTCTTTAGATGGTAGAGAGCCATTGCAAACTGAAGCTCAGGTTGGTGAAGATGGTAAGCTTCATGTTACAGTGAGGAAATCAACTAGCTCAAGATCGGAAATCTTCTCTCGTAGATCCCATGGTCCAAATTCTGGCCTTTCAATGACGCCTAGACCATCTAATTTAACCAATGCAGAGATTTATTCTCTTCAATCTTCAAGGAATCCAACACCAAGAGGCTCAAGTTTTAACCATACTGATTTTTACTCTATGGTTAATGGAAAGAACGCAAGTAATGTTAGTCCTAGGCAATCCAACTTTAGTAACTTGCCATTTGATGAAGACAATGGAGGAATTGGAGTTTTTGGAAACGCTTCAAGGACAAATGGAAGTGCTTATCCTGCACCACCTAATGCTGGGATATTCTCTCCTGGAGCCAAGAAGAAGGCAAACGGGACTGAAAATGGCAAGGATTTGCATATGTTTGTATGGAGTTCCAGTGCTTCACCAGTATCAGAAGGTGGAATTCATGTCTTCAGAGGAGGGGAACATGGTATTGACCTTGGTGGGGTAGCTCACCAAAAAGGTAAAAGAAAAAAAAAAGGAAAAAGAGAAAACATAAATCCCTGTTAGTATTTGTTATTCGGGTTTCTTGATTTTTGGTTGCTTCTTGCATGTTGAGATTGTTATTAATGTTATTGCGCACGCATGATATCGTATTTGTTTTATTTTATTTTATTTTTTTGGAAAAGGTTATTTGTTTTTGTTTTGTCTTTGAAATTTTGTGTCTATTGGGAGCAACTGTGTTTGTCTTCTTGAATATGAGGAGATTGTGGATTGGTAGGATCTTTTCACTTCTTTTTTTTTTTGTTGCTGTCTGAAGTGGGGTTGGTTAGATTTTGTTTGTCATGCCCTTTTTCTCATGCTCCTTTTGTCTTTATTTTGCATTTCCTTCAGCATTTACCTATCATGAATGCTGTTTTCAAACAGGGTCTTTTCTTCCTGCCCTTTATTTTTTCCTTATATTTTTCCAGTTTCCTTCTATGTTGATGTATGGATTAGTACAAGCTTCTTGTTTGTAGGTGTTTGTTTTTCTTGCTTTAAAGAAACAGAGTCCTCTGTTTTCATTTTTGGCTCATTTTTCTTACTACTGTAGTAGCAGTAATAATGTTTTGTTGTACTACAGTGGACTATGATGAGTTTGGTCGAGATGAGTTCAGCTTTGGAAACCGACCAGTGCCTAATGGGGTGGACGGGGAGGGTCCGGTACTCTCGAAGCTTGGGTCGAGCTCCACAGCAGAGTTACACCCAAAGACTGATGTTAATGGTGAACAACGAGCTACTGCCATGCCACCTGCTAGTGTTATGACAAGACTCATTCTTATTATGGTGTGGAGAAAGCTCATAAGGAATCCCAATACTTATTCAAGCCTCATTGGCCTTACCTGGTCTCTCATTTCTTTCAAGTATGTAACATTATACAGTCCCTTAATCATTACAAAAAGAAAATGTAGCTGTATTTTTTT
Source organism: Mallotus japonicus (assembly GCA_949634005.1). NCBI lineage: Eukaryota > Viridiplantae > Streptophyta > Magnoliopsida > Malpighiales > Euphorbiaceae > Mallotus > Mallotus japonicus. Next base: position 8,281 of record CATIWK010398111.1, read on the forward strand.
TTTCCTTTTTAAATGTTTAGTCTATTAATGTTTAAGCTGTGCAGATTGCATATAGAAATGCCTGCAATTATCGCTGGTTCGATATCTATCCTGTCCAATGCTGGTCTTGGAATGGCAATGTTTAGTCTTGGTAGGTTGATTTTTAGCCTCCGGGAAATGGCTTCACTCACGGTTTCTTTGTTTGATACACATTTTATTTATGGTAGGCACAATTTGAAGATGTCTTCTGAAATTTTTTGATTGGTAATGCAGGTTTGTTCATGGCTTTACAGCCAAGGATGATTGCTTGTGGCAACTCAGTTGCTACCTTTGCAATGGCTGTCAGATTCCTCACCGGTCCTGCAGTCATGGCTGCTGCTTCATTTGCTATTGGACTGCGGGGGGTCCTGTTGCGCATAGCCATAGTGCAGGTTGGCACAATAAAAAAAAAAAGTCAAGAAATAACATACTGTTGGATTTGGTGCTGTTCTTTTCCTCATAGCTGATGATAGAATATGCTTGTTTGAATTTTCAGGCAGCTCTTCCCCAAGGGATTGTCCCCTTTGTCTTTGCAAAAGAGTATAATGTTCATCCTGACATTTTGAGCACCGGGTTTGAACTATGAACTCTCTACGCCCGTTTCTTTATTCTTATTTTACTTTTTTTCTTAACAATTATTTATTATTTTACTTTGCTGGACAACATTTTTCATTTTCTTGGTTTGAAAAATTTTATATTCAACGCATGCTTTTTACTTCTCATTTTTTATGGGATCATGCTAGTGGAGAGATACTACCGGTGGTCCTCTATAAAGATGTTCTATCTTTTTTATAAGCAATCATGGATGTTTATGCAAAGGCAGTTTTCTTCATGATAGAGCATTATCATAATATATCAGCCTTCAGTTGTAGCTATCATTTCATTTGATAAACTTTATGTTACTTTTGTGTGAGCATATTGGTCTACTAGCATGCTTGTCTTGTACTATATTATTTTTCCTATTATTTATGCAGAAAAAAAAAAACACTTACCTTTACAAAATGATTTTAATCAATGCAGTGCATTTGCTCATTTCTTTTTTATTTATATTTTTCTTTTTGCCAACAGAGTTATATTTGGGATGTTGATAGCTCTTCCAATTACACTGGTTTATTATATCTTGCTTGGACTTTGAAGGTGGTGAAAGCAGGACCCGAGCCGATAAGCGAAGAATAGTTTATTTTGGTAATATTTACCCATTTGGAATTGTGGGATTTTTGGACTTTGTCTAACTCAACATGAATCTGAAGATAATTGGCACTTTGATTTAGAGATTTTATGAATCAATCAGGAAGAAGAGGACTTGTTAGATGGCTAAGAGTACATTTATATTTAAACAAGGGGGTCTGGGAACAAGTGGAACTGTGAAAGATTTTGACAACTGATGGCTTTTTTTTTCATTGGCTTGTTTTTGTTCCCCTGAAAGCCTTCTGCTTTTTGTTCATTTGATGAAGAAAGTGAAACTTGTTTCTAGTTAAAGATACTTCTATCCTTTTTCTTTTCTTGTTACTTTTCTGTGGTCACAACATTTTTAACCCTCTTGGAATCTGCCAATCTTTGTGCAGTCAATGCTAGAATCTCTATGCAATTGGTAACTGGTAGGAAAAAAAAAAATCTTTTACCCCAAATTGCAGTAGTTTTCAAATTCTGGCAGGCTTACTTTTTTTCTTATTAAAAGAATCTAATTCAATTTTAAGTCAATTTAATCTTTAAATAATGATTTAGCATTTTATATTTTGGGATAAGAACAAAAAACATCTCTGGTTTGGTGGTATTTTTCGTGTCTATTGCCCTTAGCATGAAAGGTTAAAACCGTCAAATTCCGTTAATGAAAGGTTAAAACCGTCAAATTCCGTTAATTTTCGCTGATGTGGCTCTGCACTTGCGCCTGCATCAGATAAATTCCGTTAATGAAAGGTTAAAACCGTCAAAATTATCTCTTTTATCAACTCTTCTATCAAAAGTCGCTCAATATCCCTATCGACTACATCAATGTCACCTCTCAAATCCAGCCACTGTGAATCTGTTACTAATGCCTTCTCTGGTACATCCTTAATTGCTTTTTTGACTGCAAATTTCTGGTTAATGGCAAGGAGAACTGCTGAATTTATGCGGTTAAATAACAGCTTCCTTTCAGACCTTAGCTAAGAATTCACATTGTAATTCTTCTTCTCCAGTTCTTCAAATACTAGGGGATTCACAGGGCATTCTGAAAATTCCCTGCTCTCTACAACTCTTCCTTTCTCTTCAGAAAATCTGATAGAGCCATTTTCAACATCTTCATCACTTGAGATGAGCATAGATCCTTCTACATATGCTTCTGACTCCAATTTCAGTAGCTGAAGCTGCATCCGAAGTCCTATGACCATAGAAAAAATTCAGGACTTCAGATGAACCACCATCCATCACCACTGCCGCCACCAACCACTAGCACCCCAAAACCACCATCATTAGCAGCACTAGTACCATCTGAGACCA
>CATIWK010398133.1:0-10219 GCA_949634005.1 Mallotus japonicus
TCTGAACTTTTGTGATTTTTTTATTTGAGTGTCTGAGTTATTTTTTTTATTTGAGTGTCTGAACTTTGAAAAAACATATCAATCAGGTGTATCTGACCTATTTTTAGCTGACTGTGTGCTTAGTCAGCTCAAATGGAGTCCATTTTTTCTACCTATCTTTACCCTATTTTAAGTGGACAATAGTGGGGGTGAGCTGAAAAAAATGGCACGTGATCTAGAAAAAAGTGGACCTTTTTGAGCTGACTAAACACACAGTCAGCTTAAAATAGGCCAGATACATCTAATTAATATGTTTTTTCAAAGTTCAAACACTCAAATAGGGATGAACTGAAAAAAAATGGCACGTGAGCTGGAAAAAATGAACCCCGTTTGAGCTGACTAAGCACACAGTCAGCTTAAAATAGGTCAGATACACCTGATTGATATGTTTTTTCAAAGTTTAGACACTCAAATAGAAAAAAAATAGTTCAGACACTCAAATAGAAAAACCACAAAAGTTCAGACACCAAATTTATAATTTTTCCTATATATATATATATAACATGCATCAATTTGCAACAATATTAATAGGTTATGATTAAATTAAAAAAATATGAAAGTTTGTGTATTATTTTGCAAATAATCAAAATAATGCATTTTGACATGGTGCCTACATGGATCAACTAAGATTTTTCGATGGCCATGTCAACAAATTTTCACTAGATTTTCAACTGGTGCATGGAATTGCAAAAATAAAAAAAAAAGTTTGTACATAAAATTGCCAAAATTAAAAATTTACGATAAAATTGCAAAAAGTGCTAAAGTGTATGTATTTTTTTTTTCATAAATAACCCTATAATTTTTATATATAAGCAATTGTTTTGCAAAATTAACCAAAAATGGAGGAAATTTTTGAAAATACGATTGACTATTTTTTTTTTTCAAAAGCAGGATGTTGACAGTAAAATCATTCAAAAATATAGTTGTTCTCTAAGTACAAATAATAACCTAGATAACGACTTCACAACAACCACCACAAAAACAACTACAGCACAATTGCCAACAACAACTAAAAATATTTTTAGTTTTTTTTCCGGTTGTTGTCTAGTTGTTAAATTATTGTTGCTGTTTTTTTATTTTTTTTGTTGTTGTCTGCTTGTTATGTAGTTGTTGGTGGGTTGTTGTTATTGTGATGTTCTTGTTGGGCTGTTGTTTGGTTGTTTTCTAGTTTTTGTTTGTTTGTTATCTGTGTTTTTTTTTCCTTGTTTTATGTTTTCTTCTTTATGTGTGTTACAAATTATTTAGTTTACTTATAAGTTTGTACTATTTAAAAAAATCAAACAACTAAAAATAGAGTTAAAAACTTAAAACAAGAAGAAAACATGGACAACAACCAAATTGGAATAGATAACTTTGTTTATCTTTGTCTTTAAAAAACATAATAGAGTCGAAAAATAGCATGATAACAACCAATTGGAATAACTATACCTATTTTCATCATTGCATGTTTCACCTCCTCTCATGCCTCAAACTTGATCTTCCACAAATTTTCAAATTGAGAAAGTACCCATTGAATAAAAAAGATTCAATTTTTAATGCTTATAGAATTAAATCTTTTCACAACTAAATGCCTAAAATACTGAGAAAAAGTAAAGTAGAACTAATAATAAAATTTTTCAGATCTTGAGATAACATTAGAACTAAGTTACACAAGGAAAAAAACAAAGTAGAAAATTAATGCAACGAGGCAAGGAATTGAAGTGACCTTTTCTTTTTGTTGTTCTGTTGTGGGATAGAGAAGAAATGAAGAAGAGAAAAATGACGGTGTATTATTATTGTTGTTTTCAATTCCATATCATAAAAGCGAAAGAAAAAAAATATAAATGTGCTAGTTACAATTGAAAAAAAAAAATCACCGTAATTTTGAAATGTTTTGCCAAAAATGGTGCACACTTCAAAGATAAATACATAAATAGGGGTAAATTGTTTAAATCATCACCAAACTTTACTTGTAATTTCAAATTGATTATAAAACTTTAATTTATGACTTTTTGGTAACCAAATTTTAGTTTTTATTTCAAACGTATTCACTTTTAAAAATTTTAATTCTTATTATTATATAATATTATCATTTCAGTCTAAAAAATTATTTCTTTGCAAATAAGTCCATAGGTTCTAAAGATAAAAAATAAAGTAAAAATATATTTTTTTGTTTTCTCTATGCCTTCCATTGTAAACAGTCTTATTCATTATTTGTGTTTATTTGACTGGTTTAATACTAACAGTTTGAGAGTTTTAAGACAAAAATTATTCGTCGCAGGACAGGAAGCAGTTAATATTCACTAAGAATATCATAATCAATATACTGTGACTTTATTAGATAAATAGGAAATCGAACAGCGTTTGGATTCTAATAATCCATCAAAATTACAACAATTGAACATTTTTAAAAAAAATTTAATACGAACTGTACAATAATTTTTTTTAAACAGTCATTTAAAATTCAAATTATAAACTAAACTTATGACAAATTATAAATATTTATTTTTTTATAAAATAAAGTGATAAATGTTAAATATTCTAGTGACAATAGTCCATTTAATTCTTACCTTTTTTCTCCGTGTTCAAAAAAATTTCTAAAAATACTATGTTTCACACAAAAAAAAAACTTATTAAATTTTAATTTATTGTACAGTTCGTATTAAATTTTTTTAAAAAAGTGCTCAATTGCTGTGATCCTGATGGATTATTGGAATCGGAACTCTCTGGTCGATTTTCCATTTATCTAACAAAGTCACAGTATATTGATTATGATATTCTTGATGAATATTAACCACTTCCTGTCCTGCGACGAATAATTCTTGTTTTAAAACTCTCAAACTATTAGTATTAAACCAGTCAAATAAACACAAATAATGAACAAGACTGTTTACAATGGAAGGCATAGAGAAAACAAAAATATATTTTTTACTTTATTTTTTTATCTTTTAGAACCTATGGACTTATTTGCAAGAAAATAATCTTTTTGACTAAAATGGTAATATTATATAACTTTAAGGATTAAAATTTTTAAAAGTGACTACATTTGAAACAAAAACCAAAGTTTGATGACTAAAAAGTCATAAATTAAAGTTTTATAACCAAATTGAAATTATAAGTAAAGTTTGGTGACTATTGGCACAATTTACCCACATAAATAGTGTTCAACTTTTTAGTTTTTGCTATTTTGGAATTTGAACTAATTCTTTTTACAATAAGTTTCTGAATCGGCAAAAAAAATTCTAAATTGATGTTTCTAGCATGCTTTACATGTTAAAGTGCTTATGTGTCTTATTTGAAACAATAAATTGACTTAAATGCCCTTATTTTATATTAGACTTTATTTTCTTTTTTGAATAAAATATGTAAATTTATTGCAAATCAGAGGATAGAACATCAGCTATGAAGTGTGGGGATACATCAACCCACACCTGTAGATCAAACAGAGAACTAGCTACTTTTGCAAGTGAATTTGCAACTTGATTCGCTAATCTACGAACATGACAAATTGAAAATGATTGACCTTCATGGAGAAAGGTCTTACAATCATATATCACTTGACCAAAATTAGATGAATCCTTATAAGATTCATTTATAGCTTTTACTACAATTAAAGCATCAGACTCAAATATAACATTGCACAAATTGAGTGCTTTTACCTAACTTAGAGCCTCACGTACTACCAATGCTTATGCCTATTAAGACATTTTTTCTGGTCGCAATGAAATCACCTTAAGAGTTCCTCAAGACACAACCAATACTTACCTTCTTCTCCCTGGAATTAATCGAGGCATCAATATTACACTTCGACTACTTGGACAGAGATTGACAAGCTGGCGCATCCCTAGACTGTAAAGGTACTAGTTGAGCTGATCTCCATTGAAAAAAAAAACATTTGAGTTTGTTGAGCAATTTTAAAAGCATTTCCTGCTTTATTATTCCAGACCCTATCATTTCGACTTTGCCAAAATTTTTATATCAAGACAGCTGCTAACTTAGCTTGCTCACTACAATAGGGTGTCAAACATTTATCAAACCAACCTACAAATATCTCATTATTTGTATTAACATGACCAAGCCCTGAAGCTGACTAGCTACTTATAGCAAAGGGGCACTCCAGGAGAGTATGAGTTACAATCTCAGCATCTTGCCAACACGTTGGACATCTGAAGTCAACCTCAACTCATCTTTGTTGAAGGGCTATCATTGTGGGGAGGCAATCATAAAAAGCTCGCCATATGAGGTTTTTAACTTTGGGAGGAACTCTTAGACCCCAAAGACGTTTCCATATTATATGATGAATACTTTGTTAAACCTTTTTGGTTGAAGAGATTAGAATTTTATATCCACTTTTAACTTAGTAAGTTCCATTACATTCCCAATTCCATATCCACACATCTGAGGTTCTTCTACAGCTAAGAGGAATACCGATGATTAGCTCCCTATCTCTTGGTGAAAATAGATTATTTATCATATCTCTATCCCAAATCAGAGAATAAGGAATCATTAAGCTGTCTACCGTAGTTTTTTTCTAAACCTGGAATTACCAAAGATATATAAAAGGATCTTCTACTTTGTATAGCCAAGGGTCTTCCAAAAGGAGAGTGTCTATACTTGACCGCTTCTTTTCCAAACACACAAAGCAATAGATTTTTCGCAGCACAAATACTCTACCAAGAGTAGTTAGGATTTGAACCAATACCCGCATTCAAGAAATTTGATCATGGGTAATATCTAGCTTTAAGAACCCTGGCTGCAAGTGACTCTGGCTCTGCTAATAGTCTCCAATCCTATTTAATTAAGAGAGAAATATTGATTTCATGAAGCCTTTTAAACCCCAAACCTCCTGCATTTTTTTCAAGCACATTATCTCCCAGCGCATCCAGTTAATACCTTTCGAATTTGTTTTATTTTTTATGAACCAAAACAAATTCATCATCATTTCCAGCTCATCATAAAAGTCTACTAGAATAAGAAAAACATTCATAGTATAGGTTGGCAGAGCTTGGGCAACAAACTTAATCAAGATTTCTTTGCTTGCTCTAGAAAGAAATTTTTGGTCCACCTATTCAACCTCTTCCACACTCTTTCTTTAATAAAGGAAATTATTTATTTTTGGTTTCTACCAACAAAAGAAGGCAGCCCCAAATACTGTCTATGATTACCAATTCTCATGGCATCCAAATAGTAATAGATCCGATCCTCTACCATCTCATCAGTATTATGGCTAAATGAGATAAAAGACTTTTAAAAATTTATGTCTTGGCTTGAAGCTTCCTCGTAGAGCCTGAAATAGTCTTTTACCTTTCTATATTCTGTTGCATTGTCATTAAAGAAGAAGAGGCTATCGTCAGCGAAAAATAAATAAGAGATAGGTGGAGCTGACCTTGCTACCTTACATCTGTGGATAGAATTATAAGCTTAATGATAGTGAAACATAGAGGAAAGGCCTTCAGCATAAATGATAAACATGTAAATGGATAACAAATCCTCTTGCCTAAGACCTCCCTCTAGTATAATAGGTCCTATCTGATGATCACCAGCTTGAATGAAGTACGTCACTAAGCAAACATACATCATAATAAGATGAATCAAACACCCATGAAATCCACGTTTTTGCAACATAACTTCCAAAAATTTTCATTCAAGGTAGTCACAAGCCTTACTAATGTCGATTTTCAACACTGCCATACCATCCTTACCTTGAATTTTTCTTTTAAGGTAATGTCCAATCTCGAAAGCTACCAACACACTATCAGTTAATAAGTGACCTAGGACAAAGGCACTTTAATTTTTCGATATGATGTCAGGCAGAACATACTATAATCTATTCGTTAAAATCTTTAAAATCGTCTTATATATGATATTGCATAGCGAGATTAGCTTAAAATCTCCTATGCATTCAGGATTCTTTTTCTTTGGAATGAGGATGATATTAGTTACATTAGGCAGAAGGTACCCATTGTTTAGAAAATCCAGGCAAGCATTAGATACATCATCTCCCACTACATTCCAAAGTGCTGGTAAAATGTGGGGTTCATTCCATCAAGGCTCGGGGACTTGTCAGGGTGCATAGAGAAAATAGTTTCCTTAATCTCTTCACAATGGAAAGACTGCATAAGGATGTTATTTTGATCTGCAGAAACTCTTCTATTAACATAATTGAATGATTGGGTCTACATTACATCTTGATGAAGCAAACAAATTACTGAAATAAGAATAGATAACTGAATCCAATCCCTACTCCCAATCTCTCCAAGTTCCATTACCATCCTTCAATTGAGAGATTTTATTAGTTTTTTTCTCTTCAAGGCCATTGTAAGAAAGTACTTTTAATTTGAGTCTCCAACTTTAAGCCAAAACTGTTTGGCTCGTTGACACCAGAAGTCTTCTTGCTGAGCTCGAAATAAATTTAGCTTGGCTTTTACTGTGTTGAACTTCTGATTTGATTTTGCATCTCTATAGCCCCTTAATAATCTTAGCTCCCTCTTACAGCTACCCATATCCTCTTTTAGGTACTCTCGAAGCCTGTTACCCCATATACTGAGAGATTTTCCATATTTTACAATTTTTATAAGAATTGGCTTACCTATACTTGACTCCCTACTCTGCATAATGACCTACTTACATTCAGAGTCTCGAAGCCAACCATTTTCAAAATGAAATTTCCTAGTTCTTACACCTTGTGAGCTTACTGGAATGGCTAGAAAGATTGCTGAATGATTCGAGTTGCATGCTATCAAGTTATGAACAATAGCACCATTAAAAATTGAGTACCAGCTCTTCGACACCATAGCCCTGTCAATTCGTTCCTCAACCAAATTCGGGGTTCCTCGACCCTTTTCCCATGTAAACGGAAACCCAACCATACCTAGATCAATAAGATTATAATTAGTCACTATAGTATAAAATCCTTGAATAAGCTTGTCAGGATACTTTCTCTTACCCCTATTCTCTCTGTGGGCCAGCATGTCATTAAAATCCCTAATCACGCACCACAACCTCTGAGATTTGAGATATAATGAGCGAAGAAGTTCCCATGAATCTAGCATGCTGCTTATTTTTGGGAAGCCATAGAAACATATAAGATGCCACTCTCTCATCCCTACAATGTTGAGTACCACATCAATATGATTCAAGGAAAAATTGATGAGCTTTGTGGAGTTCTCTAACTTCCATATTAAAGTGATACCCCCTCTATGCCCTCTACCCTCCACTACAAAGGCACCATCAAAATGAAACAAATGCTATCAACACGAGACCTACTAGTCATGATTTCCATAAGAAGGATAAATATGGGCTTTTTAAAGACTCAAGGTCCTGAAGCTCTTGTATTGTATGTGGGTTATGCAGCCCACAACAATTCCAACTTATAGTACTCATTTTAATGGATAGACCTACTAAGTTTGGTCTGCCTGTTTGGAGTCTTTTTGCTCATAAATAAATTTTGAACTTGGGCTAGAGCTAGGCCCAACATTATTCAATTATAGATCATTTCCCTCCTCCATTCTTCTTCTTTTACTCTCTGCTATAATTACACCATCCACAATCAAGCCATTGACTACCCTAGTATTTTGTTTCCTATTAATTTATTTTTGATTAAGCCTCAAAATAGGAACTCCTTGATTTTTATCTATCACGCCTCATATTCCGTCACCCATACATCCCTGTATTCCTCCCTTACCTTTCTAGGTTTCCTCCTGACTCGCACTTTCCAAATCGATATTCATCCCTACTGCACTCTCCGCCTCCACAGTGTCAGCCTCTCCTTCCATTGTACGCAACCATTTATTTCCTATCATCATTCTTTAGTTTTTGTTAGGAGCTTTCAGTGATACACCATAAGCCTTTTTCGTTAGCAGAGATGGATATTCATATAATTTTTCATAAAACCGATCTTAATGTCCCCAGGTAGCCACAAAAAAAGCAAAAGACAGACAGTCGTTCGTATTTAAATTGCAACCATACCCATTCTTCTCCTACTTTTTTAATTCATATTTTCCTTTTCAAAGGGCTTTGAACGTCCATAGCTACTTAAATTCTCATATAGTTCCTCCACACTTGATGAAAATTGTGCTAATCAACTTCAATAAATCATCCTAAGTAATTACTAATATGTTGAGCAACCTTTTCCGACATAAAACCAACCGGAAGTTCGTATACTTGAACCCAAAAATCAACTTCAGTAAGTTTCACCCCTATCAATTGTTCGACCTTTTCTAATCTCTTCATTAGCAAAAAATGGTTATTAAAAGTCCAGGGGCCATTTGTCATCACACGTTGAAGGTCCATTTCAAGGAAAAATTGGAGCAAAAATAGGTTAGGAGCAAAATCTTGGACATAAACTTCTTTGATATGTCTCTATATTGGTGCCAAGGTTGATTTCATGACAGCAATATTGATGTCTCTATCCGTTAAGAAACGTCCTACTAAGCACCACTGGATTTCACTCTTAATGTTCAAATCCTCCTCATCCTCTAATACCAGTCCACCCTCTTTTTCTTCTTCTAGTGTTATATTACTCCACTGTTCCTCAATCGGTAAGGTTGCCATACAAGGATTCACAATTATACGAACATAGATGATGAGCTAATGCTCTAACTTGTCATAGAGACAAGACAATATCTAACTTGTCACAGAGACAAGACGATGAATCGCTGATCACCAACACAAAGGACTTTATAAAAACATGGGTGTTTATGTTGTGATCAAAAGGAGAAAAAAGAAGGATAAATGATATGATATACTTTTTTTTTTATTCTAATTATTTCTTTAAAAAATTATTACAAAGAAATAAAATTATTAGAAAGAAATAATTATTTTTCATTTATCAAACTAACTAGAAAAGTTAAATATTTTGTATTGTTATTTTATTGATTAAAGTGGTTGAATTTCATTTTTATTTCATGATTTTAGTTAAATTAAATTTTTTATTTATTAGAAAAATTATTTTATTTTTTATTTTTAATTATAATAAATAAATTTTTATTTTTATTTCATTTTTTAATTAAATTGCATTTTTATTTTCACTCTTTCATATAAATTTGAAAAATAATTAGAGATTTATATTTTATTTTTATTTTTAATGATAATGGTTTAATTTTTGTTTTAATTTAATAATATCCTGTATATTTCACTTTCAAATTTAATATATATGAGTGAAAACAATATTTTTTTTAATTGAAAAAAATATATAAAAGAAGAACATTTAAGTCAATTTGTTGTTTAAAATAAGATACATCAACACTTTAACCTACTAAAGGAACCAATTTAAAAAAAAAATTTACCGGTTCAAACATTAATTTGATAGTAAAAAGAAATAGTTCAAACACTAAATAGTAAAAATTAAAAAGTTTAGACACCATATAAGTTTACCCCTTTCCTTTATATAAGTGCACAGATTGTCTGTAGAGCATAGAAAAATATAAATGGCTTTTCAAGGAAGTATCTTTAATTTCATGTAAAGATCAAATCTTTTTCTTTATAATTGGTGCATTCAAGAATGCTACAATGTGTATATTCTTTTTTGGATTAAAATTATTTTCTACTTTAGATAATGGGATTATTTGTAAAACAACACTTCAAAAGATTTTATTTATATATGCGTTATCTGCTATAAAAGAGCATATGATCATCCAATAGAAAATAGGAAAAATTACATCACTAGGATTTGGATTTTTTTAATTTTTATTTTTTTAATAAAGTGTTTGGAAAAAAAAATCAAACAAGTATTTCTTACCGTTTTGTACATAGTTGACACAAGGATTAAACTAATATAGAGCCTATATGTAACCATATAAACTTTTTTTTGGTCAAAGTAACCATATAAACTGCTACATACTAATTATCTTAGTTTTATTAAAATACACTAATAATACTATTTACAAAATAAAAAAAATAGAACTAAAATTCTAGTTAGAGATTTGATGAAAACGAAGAGAACAATGAAGAACAAAAAGAAAAAGAAAAATTACAAACTAAAGCGACAACAAACATCAACATATCAACTAGGGCTGAGCATGGGTCTTGGAGAACCCGAACTGTCCCGAAAAACTGAACCGAAAATCTCCAGAACCGAAAATTTCCGTTGACCATTTGACTTTCTCCGAACCGAACCGTCCCGAAAGTTTTTATTGGGACGGGTCCGGAGAATTTGAAATCTCCGAACCGAGATCCGTCCCGAACCGCTCCGAATTGTACC
>CATIWK010398147.1:0-11674 GCA_949634005.1 Mallotus japonicus
TAGAGTTTCTTATTTGGAGGTTCTGTATTTGGGTAGATATGATTAAATTAATTAAATATATAATTTAATTAAAAATAATACCCTATTAGAAAAGTACAATAATAAAATTTAAACTCTATTAAAAGGTACAAGAAAATAACAATATTTAAAAATTTTAGATAAATGAATTTAAATTTTTATATTTTATATTATTATATTTAGTTAGTATTTAACCACGTAGAAGTTTAAATATACTTTTAAATAAAATCTACTTATAAAACTCAAAAAAGAAAAGGAAAAAATAAAATGAAACTCGTATGATTTATCGTTATAGTTTTCAAATTTAAATTTTAAATAATTTATTTGAGTTCTGATAAATTATTTAGTTAAATATACAATTTAATTAAAACTAAAATTCTATTAAAAAATACAGTAAAAATAAATTTCAAAATAAGATTTTATTTATTTTATATTATTATATTTAGTTGGTCTTTGATCAAAGCTAGAAATCTAAATATATATAGAAAATTTAATTATCATTACATATTACTAATTTAAGATTATTTCTTTATTTATAAATGACAATTGATTAGTTACTAATATTTTTTTTGTTATTTATCAAAAAATAATATCTTTTTGTGAAGAAATTATAATTATTTAATGTTTAAATAACTTTAGTTATTTAATGTTTATCTAATATTTAAAAATTAATCTAAATCTATAAGATATATATTTCTAATTTTGAATTAAAATTATTTTTAATATATATATATATATATATATATATCTTGATTTATCAAATTTTGTTAGGATTTTATGATTTATAGTTCTATATTTATCAAAACATATATATTTAATTTTATTAAAATAAAATATAAAATAAAAATAATAAAAAATAAAATCGCGCATCGCGCGAGTATAATTCTGGTTATTATTAATCCTTGTGCTGCATATGTGCTAAAAATTTAATGTGAGAATGTATTTTTGAAATAATTAATTATTTAATAAAATAAATTGATGCAGAACGGATTGCAGAACACGTTATGGAAGAATTCGATAGGAGGGGAGCGCGCAATCAATCGTTTAAAGGTTCTAACTTCTGGGCCCGATTCAACTGTGAGGCCCATAATATATCAAACTGGAGCTGACTCAGAGGCCTAGAACGGGCCTCAAATTTTAGTTTTTAGTTTTATGTTTATTTTATTTGGATTTTTCAGTCTTTTTACCCTTTTTGTTTAGGGTTTTTGTTTGCAGCACTATTTATTTGTCTTTTTGGATGTGTGTGAGGAGTTTTGATTGATTTTGAATAGAATTATCTATTTTTTCCTATTTCCTGGTATTTTTTGAGAATCAACAGGTTGTAGATGCCTATTATTCTGGGAATTCTTTGACTAAACAGATTAATAAAAGATTATTTTTCTGGGCATTCGCAGACTAAATAGAAATTCAATATTTATCCTTATAATTTAGGCTTCCGCTACGTCAGTTGGCATCAGAGTCGACATTCATTCCTTGGAAATTTTTTAAAAGAAATATATATATATATGGCACCCAGGAAATTGCAGCGTGTTGAGGTAGTTTATGAGAGCGATATGGAGCAACGACTCACTCAGTTGATGAATGAGCAATTTAAGCACATGATGGAGCAGATGACTGAAAGGATGGCTGCCCTAATGGCCAATCTGCATAGAAACAACCCAACCCCATGAAATAATAATACTTTTATGGGTAATCCTGATGAAGAGAATTATGAGGAGGAGGACGACGATTATGAGGAGGTTCCTCAAAGACATCACAGAGAAGTGGCAGAAGAGGATAACAGGCGCTGGGAGATTGGGATGCTCATTGAAATCCCAGAATTCCATGGCAGCCTTCAACCAGAAGAGTTCCTTAATTGGTTGGCGACGGATGAAGAGATCCTGGAATTTAAGGGGGTACCAGAAGATAAGCGTGTGTCATTAGTTGCCACAAGATTGCGAGGTAGGGCAACAGCATGGTGGCAGCAAACAAAATTAACTAGAAACATGTTGGGTAAGTCAAAAATTACCACCTGGGAAAAGATGAAGAAACAGATACGGTCTGAATTTTTGCCCTATAATTTTCAACTGCTGATGTATCAGCGTTTACAGAATTTGAAGCAAAACGCCAGGTCAGTGGATAAATATACCACCGAATTCTACCAATTAATTGCCAGGAATGAGTTGCAGGAAATAAAAGACCAATTGGTATCACAGCATATTGGGGGTTTAAAGTTGCAGATTCAGGATACTGTGAACATGTTCGATCCTGCCTCTGTGTCTGCTACTCATCAGAGGGCTTTGATAGTAGAAAAACAATCGCGACATGTTGTTGACACTGTCAATATGGGTAGTGGTGCTGGCAGTAGTAGTAGTGGTCCTAGCATGAACAAACCAGTCAGCAATGGTCCTGGCCAATTTAATCGAGCTGGTGGCAGTAGTAGTATGAAGTGCTTTGGCTGTGGTGAAACTGGACACAGGCTGTCTGAGTGTAAAAAAACTGCTGGAAAAAAAGCTTTGTTTGTTAAGACAAATGATTATGATGATATCTGACGCAGCGTGTAGCGTGAAATAACTAATACAAGATTGATTATTGAAGAAAAAAAATCTCAATCCAAAGATTTAAAGAAACAAGCCTCAATCTAGAGACCAAAACTTCTCAATCCAGAGAATAAACAAAGCAAAGCTTTAATTTAATTAATAAGAATGAATGCCTCCTAAACAAACTCTAAAAGAGATATTTATACCCTAGGTATAATATGGGTATAATAGGAAATAAAAAATAATATTCCAAACAACCAAAAATAAAAGAATTTTCGCTGCTTTAAAATATTGTCAGGTTGCATGGCTGTGTGGGCTGATGCTCCTTAATTATGCTCTTATCGTACGGCTGTGCAAAAAAGGTGCACAGCCATACGCATCGCACGGCCATGCAGAAAAGGTGCACAGCCATGCACATGCCTCAACCTTCACTTGAATGACTCGCGTCAATGACCTCCACTTGCAAGGAACTCATCCTCGAGTTATTTTCTGGATATCCAAGGCTCACATATGATTAGAACAAAGTAAGATCAGCAACATTGAAGGTCTTTGAGATGTCCATCCAATTCAGCAAAGCTACCATCTCATCTCCAACGTCAAACACCTTGAACTGCTCATACTCATCTACCTTCATCTTGCACTTGACATTAGTTTTCTGTGGTGTACTCTTGATATCCTCTTGTACTTTTTGGACTTGTCTTGTAAAGTCACCAGTTGCTGCACTAAAACCTGTTACACAATGAATAATGTTGTTAGTTGCAAACTCCATTTATGCGTTGATAACATCACATGGTTTTGATCCACTTCCAAGATGTCCAGCTGATGTATCTCTATGTAAATTCGGCACCTCCACTGGAAGTTGACCTCTCACTAAGTCTCTGCTATCATCCTCTTCCTTCACTATCAATAAGTGCACTTCACGAGTCTTATTACACTCCATTATAAATGTGGATGGTTCATTCTCAACAGTTAAAAAGTTCCTCCCCTCCGCTTGTAAATCCTTGGGATGGTTTTTCCTAACTAATGGAACTAGTGTATACCTTACCCCATTCTTTTCTAGCTGGTATGTGTTGCTCCTACCTGAGTGCCTAGCATCAACATCATACTGCCAAGGACGCCCAAGTATAATATGGCAAGCATCCATGTCCACCACATCACAATAAACCTCATCACTATACATGCCAATAGAGAAATGTACCTTGCAATATTCAATAACCTGACTACCAATAACCTCCTTAATCCACCCAATAGTGTATGGATTGGGATGTGCCTCTGCTATCATCTGCAGCCTTTTCATAACATCCCTTCTTATAATATTTTTTTGACTCCTACTGTTAATAATGAGATCAAACAAACTGCCACGCACTCTACATCTTATGCGAAAGAGTTTATCCTGTTGAGTATCATCCTCATGCTTTTGAGACATCATGAGTTTTCTCACCACACAATTATACTCTTCCTGCTCATAATCCTCATAGTCATCATCCCCATCAGGCCTGCACACCTCATCTTCAAGAACAACATCACTTTTCGCGACCACAATCATTACCTTCCTCTTTGGACACTCATTAGAGCGATGTCCAACTTCACTACATTTGTAGCACTTAATACCAAAGGACTTAGTATAAGGGTTATTATTTTTTATAGGATTTGAAGTGTTACCTTTATTTTCTTCCACCGCTACACCCATTCCTTGTTGTACACCATCATCGGCAGAGTCTGCAATACTAAATTCAACTTGAGGTATCTTTCCTCTATCACCTGAAGCCTTGCCATCTACCCCGCTATAGTTTCTATAGTTAGTACTACAGGTTTGCTCTTGTATGAGTAACTGATATAGCTAAAGCCCAGTAAATAGAGATAATTGTTGATTGCTGTTGAATCGCGCACGATTGGCCATCAAACAACCTTCTATAACCTGTTGATTCAACACGAAAACCAGGAAATAGGCATCCAAGAACTTGTTGATTTACAAAGAATACCGAATTTAGGGAATAATCTAAATCTGATTAATAATTCAAAAAAAACTGTCTTAAAACATCTCTAAATAACAAATAAATATTGTTTAGGAGAAAACCCTAACTGAAAACACAAAAGACCAAAAACCCCAAAAATAAACATAAAAGTTCAAACGAAAAATTAAAGCCCTAAACGAAGGAATTTGGGCCTAAAGCTGGAATGCTATAAGTATAGCTTTAGCACCCATGGTAGGCCTCTAAGTCAGCTTCATTTTGATATATTATAGGCCCTGTAGTTCAATCGGGCCCAGAAGTTAGAGCCACATAAAGCTCACTTGCGTACTTGCCTCTTATCAAACCCATCCATAAACTCCAATGCAATATGGTCTGCATCAGTAACTCAACCTTCATGGCCAAATTCCTAGCTTCTTGCACACTGAAAACCATCTGCACCCCAATTTTGTCTCTAATATTCTGTTTCAATCCACTTAAATACCTCGCCGCCTATTGGTTCTCACTTTCTGATAACTGATTCCTCTCTGCCAATCTCAAAAATTCAGCAGTATATTCATTCACACTCCTATTACCCTGTGTACATCTTTGATAAGCATAAAAAATATATTGTTCATAGTCCATAGGCAAAAATCTCCCTTGTAACAATTGCTTCATCCTATTCCAAGTTTGCACCGGACCACACCCTTCTCTCATCCTCGTCTCCCTTAATCTATCCCACCATACTGATGCTCCCCATTTTAACCTATAAGCAATAAATTTAACCTTCCTATCTTCGGGCAACTCAATATATTCAAAGAACCTATCCACCTCAGTCAACCAATCTAAAAATCCCTCAATATCAAGATCACCACTAGAGTTAGGGATATCTACCTTTAGTTTGTATTCATCATCACCTCTATAGTTTGGTTTCCACTGCCTTTCACCTCTCTGTTTACCATGTGGAAGTACAATTTCACCAAAATCGGCCTCGTCATCTGAAGTGTCATCAAATCCCGCTGCTGGCCTTCTTTGATTTTGTATATTAAGGATTGGATTAATAATAGGTCTAACGGGGCCAACTCCTCCGCCTTGTTCCTCATCATTATTCCTACGCCCTTGTCCAACAACCCCCACTAATGCCTGTATTTGGACTCGTAATGCTTCGAATTGCTGGGTTATATTTTGGGTTGACTGTTGCTGCTCTTCAATTGCTCTCCAAACAGCCTGCAATCCCCGATCACCGTCTTGGGATTGGTTGCCATTACTAGCACCAGTATTAGCCATCGATTGGGAGAAACCCGCTCTAATACCACCTGACGCAGCATGTGGCGCGAAATAACCAACACACAATTGATTATTGAAGAAAACAAATCTCAGTCTAGAGATTTAAAGAAACAAGCCTCAATCTAGAGACCAAAACTTCTCAATCCAGAGAATAAGCAAAGCAAAGCTTTAATTTGATTAATAATAATGAATAGCCTCCTAAACAAACCCTAAAAGAGATATTTATACCCTAGGTATATGGGTATAATAAGAAATAAAAAATAATATTCCAAACAACCAAAAATAAAAGAATTTTTGCAACTTTAAAATGTTGTCAGGTCGCACGGTCGTGTGCGAATTACGCATGGTCGTGTGGCCTGACGCTCTGGAATTATGCTCTCATCGCACGGCCATGCTGAAAAGGCGCACAGCCATGTGCAGGCCTCAACCTTCACTTGAACACCCCACATCAATATCGGGCTAGAGATTGAAGGCGAACCAATATATGATGAGGAGCCAGTCAATGAAGTGTATTTAGAAGGGGATGTGGGGACTGCATTGGTGGTTCGACGTTCTTGTTTGACACCGAAATCTATGGAGGAGGATGATTGGCTGAGAAACAATATTTTCCAGTCCACTTGCACCATTAAGGACAAGGTATGTCATTTTGTAATTGATGGTGGTAGTTGTGAAAATATAGTTTCTATTGAGGTTGTCTAGAAATTAAATATTCAGACTGAAAAACATCCTAAACCATATAAACTAGCTTGGCTTAAAAGGGGTGATCAAGTAGTTATGTCTAAGCAGGCTTTAGTTCCATTTTTGATAGGTCTAAAACATAAGGATGCTGTTTGGTGTGATGTAATATGTATGGATGGATTTCACTTACTGTTAGGTAGGCCTTGGCAGTATGATAGAGCTGTAACGCATGATGGGTGAACCAATACTTACAGTTTTATGTTTGATGGAATTAAAATTGTGTTACTGCCTAGTAGACAGGTGTTAGAGAAATCTAAACTTGCAGGTGATGCTGCTACCCTATTGTCCTTGGCTCAGTTTGATGAGAAGTTACGAGAGTCAGAAGTAGAGTACCTGCTGTTGGGGAAGGAGGTGACTGAATCCAGTGCTGTTGCAGGTGTTCATGATAATGCAGCAGATTTTGTTACTGGTTTGCAGGGTGTAAATCAGAAACAGGGACATTTGGAGTTTGATGTTGGTGACTTTGTGTGGGCAGTTTTAACAAAAGATCATTTTTCAGCTGGGGAATATAGTAAGTTGTCTGCCAAGAAGATTGGACCGGTGGAAGTTATTGAGAAGATTAATCGGAGTGCATATCGCCTCAAGCTGCCTAGTCACATTTGCACTGCAGATGTTTTTGATGTGAAGTATCTGCTTCTTTTTCTGGTGATTCATCTGATGATGATGTTGTGCCAAATTCGAGGTCGAATTTTCTGTCACCTGGAGGGAATGATGCAGAACACGTTATGGAAGAATTCGATAGGAGGGGAGCGCGCAGTCGATCGTTTAGAGGTTCTAACTTCTGGGCCCGATTGAACTGTGAGGCTCATAATATATCAAACTGGAGCTGACTCAGAGGTCTAGAACGGGCCTCAAATTTTAGTTTTAAGTTTTATGTTTATTTTATTTGGATTTTTCAGTCTTTTTACTCTTTTTGTTTAGGGTTTTTGTTTGCAGCACTATATGTTTGTCTTTTTTGATGTTTGTGAGGAGTTTTGATTGATTTTGAATAGAATTATCTATTTTTTCCTATTTCCTAGTGTTTTTTGAGAATCAACAGATTGTAGATGCCTATTATTCTGAGAATTCTTTGACTAAACAGATTAATAGAAGATTGTTTTTCTGGACATTCGCAAACTAAACAGAAATTCAATATTTATCCTTATAATTTAGGCTTCCACTACGTCATAAATTAATTTAAATTTGATTTATCAACAAAGGGAGATATCAATGCAGATCCATAGCGAAAAATTGTGCTCTCTCAATTGTTAAGACACCTGCACAGCCCTGATCGTATTATGTGTACTTCGTTAGGCCTGTACGTGTAGCCATGCAATGCCAGAAGCTAGTGACCTTAAAAAGAACAACAATTAATGCTTCATGTCCTCCCACTTCTATAAATACCAACACCTCCCCACAACAAATGATCACAAAGCAATCGATATCCCTCCTCCATCCATCACCATGACTAAGCCTGTGCTGCTTTCTATTTCCTTTTGCCTCCTTGTTCTCTTCCAAGGCTCATTGGCTCGCTTAAAGTTTCAGCAGCAAAATCAGTGCCAGCTCAGTAGAATCAATGCCCTTGAGCCTGATGACCGCATTCAGAGCGAAGCTGGTACAATTGAGTCATGGAATCCTAACCATGACCAGTTCCAATGCGCTGGTGTGGCTGTCACTAGGCATATCATTGAACCCAATGGCCTTTTATTACCAGCTTACAGCAATGCTCC
Source organism: Mallotus japonicus (assembly GCA_949634005.1). Taxonomy (NCBI): domain Eukaryota; kingdom Viridiplantae; phylum Streptophyta; class Magnoliopsida; order Malpighiales; family Euphorbiaceae; genus Mallotus; species Mallotus japonicus. The sequence continues at coordinate 8,221 of CATIWK010398147.1, forward strand.
GCAACTCCTCTACATAGTCCAGGGTAATTAGTGATGTTGATTAACTGCTTAATGTAAAGTCTCTCTTTTAAAACTAGCCAAATTAACATTTGCATTTGCATTACTGATGATTAGTACTTAAAATGATGGATCGATATTGTGTAAATTAATTAATACACAGGTAGGGGTGTTCTTGGGGCAATGTTTCCTGGATGCGCTGAAACATTCCAAGAATCTCAAGGATCACGTGGCAGCAGCGGCAGCGCAAGGTCACAAGAGCAGCACCAAAAGATTCATCATTTCCGCCGTGGCGATGTCATTGCTTTGCCTGCTGGAGTTGCAAGCTGGAGCTACAACGATGGCAGCGAACGTCTTATTGCTGTCACTGTTTATGATACCGCCAACCATGCCAACCAGCTTGATAACAACGCTAGAGTAAGAAACAATAATACTAAACATAATACACTAGCTATTTTTTTAGGCAAGTTAAGAATTAATTTCTTCATTGCTTTTTTCCTTGGACATGGTATAGAACTTCTATCTAGCTGGTAACCCACAAGATGAGCTCCGGCAGCTATTCATTGGACGCCCAGGTGAGTTTGGACAGAGTCGACCACGTCCCAGCAGCAGCCAAGGCAAACAGGGCTCTTGCAACAACCTGTTCTGTGGACTGGACACGAGGTTGATCTCTGAAGCTTTCAACATTGACGAGCAGTTGGCTAGAAAGCTTCAGAGTGAGAATGACTTCAGAGGCAACATTGTTAGGGTAGAAGGTCAGCTGGAGATATTGAGGCCATCCAGGACCCAACAAGAGATGGAGGAGCAACCCCAGTACGGCTGGGAAAGTAGTTCAAATGGCATTGAGGAGACCTTCTGCACCATGAGGTTAATAGAAAACATTGCTAATCCATCACGGGCTGACGTGTTCGTCCCTGAAGTTGGTCGGATGAGCACCGTCAACAGCCACAAGCTCCCCGTTCTTAAGTGGCTTCAACTCAGCGCTTCTCATGTCGTTCTGCAGAATGTAAGTTAGTCATGCCCTTTCTTCTTCGATTGTGCTTCCACATTTCACCACCGACTATAATTATACATACGTAATAATTGGCAGAGTGCTGTGAGACTACCACATTGGCACATGAACGCCCACAGCATATTATATGCAGTAAGGGGTCAAGCACAGATTCAGGTGGTGGATGAGAATGGAAACAGCGTATTCAACGGCCGTGTAAGGGAAGGGCAGGTCCTGACAGTGCCACAGAACTTCATGGTGGTAAAGCAGGCGGAGCGTCGAGGATTCGAATATGTTGCTTTCAAAACCAACGATAACGCCATGTCCTCTGATGTTGCTGGGCGCACCTCAGCCATCCTGAGCATGCCTGTAGAGGTCCTTGCCAATGCATTCAGGATTTCAGTTGAAGAAGCCCAGAAGATCAAGAGTTCTAGACAAGAGACTACCTTTGCTAGTTCAAGGTCTCGATCTGGAGGGGTAGCAGGACAATGGTTGAAATTGCTTAAGCAATTTTAAAATTGCAATGTTTGTAGCCAGAAAAGAGACAGAAATAGGTTTATGTTAAAGAGGCTTCTCAATGTATACAAAATTCCAAAAAATAAAAGGACTTGGATGGTCTCTAGTTTTATGTAATGTAAGTTGAGTGAGCTTCTGCTTGTTAATAAATAAAATGTCCTCTCTTCTCTTATGAGTTGAACTCCTCATCAAGCTACTCAAATTTTGGCTTTTTATATACTTAATTATCTATAAATCAAACCTATTCATAAATATAAGTCTATGTATAACAAAAACTTCGATCATGAATACATATGTATATATACAAAATGTTAATTATTAGTACGTTTTTTGGTGCAAATTACAAAATAATTATTCATTTATGAAGAGTAGTTCAATGAGCTTTTTTTAAAGGTAACATAAGTTTTAGAGTTGAAAAGAACTTCTATACAGTCTATCGATACAATTTTTCGATACATCGTTTGATTTTTTAATAAAAAAATAATTATTCATTTTTAGCTATAAATTGAAAGAGAAAATAATTAGAAAAAAAAAATCCAAGGAGGGGTTACATCTAGATGAATCTAAGTTTGTGGAGGGATACAAAACGAATTAAAGAAAAAGATAAAATGAATCAAAGGTTACATTGTCTTTATGCTTCTTATCTGAAATCTTTTAGACACCTGCCTACACTACTTAGCGATGTGTAAGAGATCAAGCCCAAGTAGCCATGCAACCTGAAACGGTGTTCTCCACCTTCTCTTATGTGTCATCAACCCATCTTCCTCTGCTCTTCTATAAATTGATACTACTGATGTACGGTTCGCTATCCATTTCGCTTCGAAGCCAAAATAGTTTTTTTAGTTGTATTGTGCCATGGCTAAGCCTGTACTCCTCCTCTCCCAGCTTTCCGTTTGCCTTCTTGTTCTCTTTCAAGGCTCCTTGGCTCACCATTGTTCTCAGCAGCAAAATCAGTGCCAACTTGATAGGCTCAATGCGCTTGAACCCGATAGCACTGTTCAGTGCGAAGCTGGTACTATTGAGTCCTGGAATCCCAACCGGGCTGAGTTTCAATGTGCTGGTGTAGCTGTTGTTAGGCGTACAATTGAACCCAATGGCCTTTTACTCCCGTTCTACAGCAATGCTCCTCAGCTTGTCTACATTGTTCAAGGTAATTTACTTATAGATAAAAGCCTATGCATGTGTTTGATTAATCTCGTCATGTATATGGTAGTTAATTTTTGTGTGTATTTGATTTGCACAGGTAGGGGTATGACTGGAACTGTGTTTCCTGCATGCCATAAGACATTCCAAGAATCTCAAGAATCTGTAGGTGGCACGCCCAAGGCACAAGATCAGCACCAGAAGATTCACCGTTTCCGTCAGGGCGATGTCCTTGCTTTGCCTGCTGGAGTTGCTCACTGGTGCTACAACGACGGCAATGATCCTATTATTGCTGTTTCTGTCATTGACACCACCAACAGCGCCAACCAGCTTGACAGGAACCCAAGGGTAAGAAACAACTGCCTTACGTAAAAAATATGTGCTAGAAAGTCTCCACACACCATGACTGTGGATGTGCCTTAAAAAAGCAAGAAATCCCTCAAACCAGAGAGAGGTCTTATAGTCACTTTCTTCAATCCATCATCATAAACGTAGAGTTTGAATTCTATGTTGTTTTGTGAAATTAATTTTTAATGTTGCACAATTCATGCACCCTAATCAAACAAAAAATGCAAGAATTTTTAGTTAGTTTTTAGTATTTGGAAAGTTTGCATTTTTTCTAAGGAATAACCCATCAGTTGGTCCCTGAACTTATTGGATTTTTTGCAATTGGTCCCCTGTCTTCTATTTTAAAGAATTGAGTCCCCCAACTTTAATTTTTTTTTAATTTCATCCTTCTTTCACTCAGAAATGCAAAATTGAAAATGCTGTTGTCTTCTGTTGAGTCATAAAAGCACATCTCAACCA
>CATIWK010398339.1:0-15583 GCA_949634005.1 Mallotus japonicus
CTATCAGCCAAAGGAGGAAATCCATCCTTGAAACTGTATCAGGGTAAACTCAATTGAGCACACCAGGCAACGAACGGCGAGCATCATCGCACCACCGCTTTCGAGATGAGAAAACAAAATTCCATTAAAGGGAGCAAAGCCATAACAAAAAGGAGTCAAAAGGGATATAACCCCAGCAGAAAGATATGGACAGAACGAAAATAAGGCAAAAAAAACAGTTTCTAACCAAGAAAATGGCCAGAAATTGGTAGACAAAACTTCAAAAAAGAAGAAGACGAACAGTGGACCAGAGAACTCTGGAACCACCGCCTCACATCTATATACTTTTTAATAGTATTAAGAATCAAGTGTTACTTTTTTTTTTTTTTTTGAACAACAATAATCAAGTGTTACTTTGTGTTGCACATCTTGTTTATTATGCATTTTATGTTAAATGTATTAGCTTTATGAAAAGTAGGTTTTGTGTCTGTTTTTAAATAGTTTCAATTTACCATTTAATCAAAATAGTTTTTAAATCATTAGTATTCGAAATACAGATTTTAGTTTGATCCAAATAAAATTATAAGAATAATAAAATTTTTTATAGTAATTAATTTTACGTGATTGTCTATATCATGACAAATTCGAAGCAATTTTCAATCAATTGATTTCAAATATAGGTATTCACCACAGGATCACATCACCATGTTTCAGAATTTTTTTTTCTAAAAAAAAAAAATTCTGAAGTATCACTTTAATGAAATTCTTATTAGGAAGAAAAAAAAAATTGAGGTGCAATGATGGCCTAAATGGTTCTTTTCCCACTATTGGGATCAATTGTGTATTTGAGTTAACTTCAGGGGTATCACAGCAATGTATGCTGTTTTTTTTTTTGTCATACTGCGGACCGAACTACCTGTCGTTTATATATCGATCAATATAAATGTATCAAGAACGGCCCACCGTCTAATCGCACTGCATTTTATGTTTACGGTGACGCCTTTTATAGCGGGGACTGATGGCGACGCCGAAGCTATTATACGCCGGTCTCCGCTGTTCTCGTCGTCTCTTATCTCTATCCGCTCTCTCTTGTACGCGCCTCTCAAAAACTAGCCATATCCACTCGCAGCCTCCAATTTCTTCCTACAACTTCGCAAATTCACTCGCAGCTTTTCATTTTCTTAACACTCGATCCTTCTCATCTTCTTCAAACGACGACGAATCGGAGTTCACTTATAACTCCGTTACTGGGTCAAATGTTACCGATATTGTTGGCGCTGAGGTGATTCAAGGTGTTGCGAATGCTACTAGTGGTGGCGAAGAGTTATCGATTCTTCCAGTTCGTGTATTGATTTCGGTGCTTGATGGGTTTCATGATTTCTCTGGCTTGCCTTGGTGAGTGGGTTTGTTTGTTTATTGCAGGTGTGGCTATTGCTAAAAGCTTGTATCTTTTTGTAGCTAAAGATTTTTTTTTTCGCCCTTTTAAATCAGGTGGGTAGTTATTGCTTCAGCTACAGTAGCTATGAGAGTTACACTGTTCCCTTTACTTGTTCTGCAACTTCACAAATTGAAAAGGATCTCAGAGCTATTTCCTAAATGTCAGTTCTGCTTGCATTGCTTCATCCATCTGAGTTCCATCATTTCATTCTTTGTTTGCTCTTATTGGTTGATAATAGTTTTGGGTGTAATATCAAGAGCTGAGTTGTAGCATTGAAAGAAACAGACTCTGTTTTTTTTATTTAGTTCCAGAAGTCTGACTTAAACATTCTGTTGTGTTTTCTTTTAGTGCCTCCTCCATTTCCCCCACCTCAGTCAGGAAGGAGCTTTGTCGATCAAATTTCACTCTTTCACAGGGAAAGACGATCAATTGGCTGCCCCTCCTATTTATGGTTTATTGCATATGTCTCTGTCCAGGTATGGCATTTTTTTTCCTTTGTCTGCGGGCAGCAAGTCTCTGTCAAGCTAGTTGATCATTGGCAGCCAATTCTTGAAAAGGGTTTGCATGTTCACAAATCACTGCATTTCTGGTCTATACTGGATCGTTGTGTGTGTAATATATTGTGCGATATGATTGCTTTTAATGTATGGAGTAGAGCATTTGTTTTCTATGCAAATGACACTGCTATGAAATGTTTAGGATTATTTTAAGCTTGAATTAGGGGTATAAATAGCACGGAGGCTATGAGTGCTCTTGAATAAACAACTGTTATAATGCGACATCAATGAGTTTCTCTGATTGTACTCATTAATGGGGGTCTGAAGAGAGTGGATGGAAATCAACATATCACAAATTTTCTTCATAGTTGTTTTTTCAGTAGTCATCAAGTATGGCACTTTATGGATTGGAAAAAGGATTATCTTTCTTCTACAACTTTGGATTATGGTAGGGCTGTGTACATTAATGTTCTTGCCTCATCTTTCAATTTATTTACAGGTTCCATGCTTTCTTTTGTGGATGACCAGTATTCGAAGAATGACTCTGGATCATCATCCCGGGTTTGATTGTGTAAGGAATTGGCTTCATTGAGTAGGTTTATTCAAAGATAAAAGACTACTTCAGTTGCAGTCTTTATTTTATATGGCAAATGTAAAATGTTTAAATTCTATCCTGATCACTTGAAAATGAATCTTTGTCAATTTATTACAGGGTGGCACTCTATGGTTTCAGAATTTGACTGAATATCCTCATGGTATTTCAGGCCCCATTTTTCCTTTGCTGATTGCTTGTTTGCACTATATTAATGTTCAGGTAAATTGTGCTCTCATTAGTTGTTATGCCTTATTTTCTTTCTTTATAATATAGGATAAGACACTCTGAAAGGAATTTTTGTGACCTGGAAACAATTTTACATTTTTCACTGTTTGATGCATTGAGTTTATCATAGCCTTTTCTGATGTGCTGTTACTTATTCATGGAAATAATTTGTTTGATTGTTTTTCAGCTCTCATTTCAGAAATTTTCTGTTCAACAAACAACTGGACTATTGAACTTATTGGCAAAGGTGAGTAGATGTTATTCTTTGTTACATAATGGATTCAATATTTTGCTGTGGTTGAATATGTTGGTTGTCAATGCAAATTCGTTTTACTTAGAATTTAAAATTTTTTTTTTTTTTTTTAACTTAGCGCAACTGATTGGAAGTTTCTTGGTGCAGTATTACAAGTTGTATTTGGATCTTCTCACACTGCCTTTATTTTTCATTGGATATTGCATTCCGCAGGTAACTTTATGCTCAACCATCATATTCCTTATTCAATTTAGACTTTTTGATAAGATTACCTTGTCTGAGCTGCCATTAGGTTTTAATAAAGATGGTCAAATTCCTTTTTGATTGATTTCTGATATTTTTCCTTTAATTTGGGAAGGCAACTGCTCATGCTGTCTTTTTTTATTTTTGCAGGGAAGTCTGGTCTATTGGGTCACCAACAGCTCATTAAGCGTTGTCCAGGTTGGTTGTTGTCTTTGTAATCCCTGGAAAATTTTTTTCAGCCACAAAGTTTACTCTCTTTACTTCTGAGAATTTGATGCAATTTTAAACTCCTAAAAAAAAGGAAAAAAAAGAAAATGTTGCTATTGACTCATACAGGACAATAAATGTGCAGCAAATGTCTCTTAAACATCCTGCAGTTCGTGCAAAGTTAGAGTTACCAGTTAAAGATTCTCCAACAGCTGCCTCAGATTCTGAAGAAATGAGCATGCCACAAGCTTCTCTAGATGCACCAAGTAAAGATGGCAAAGTTTTTGCAGAAAATTTAAACCCTAAGCAACTGCTTGCTGTGAGTGGCTAATGTACAGACCAGTTGACTGATTGATTTTTGGAGATGCTGTATAGATTTTCTCATGTTTTTTGTCACTGACACAATTTACAGATCTCAGTCCAACTTTTATCCAATCAACATAGAGAAAGGGCAATTCCTTTGTTGCAGTTAATTCGTCTTCTTGTTGTATCTTCTTCCTTGAGATGGTGCCTGCTTTTTTCATTGGTAGTTTGATTACATAATACCTTTTGGCTGCAGCTTGGCACTTCAGAAGGATCCTAATTACATAGAAGCTCTGATTGTTATGGGGCAGATTCTGTTGCAAAAAGAAATGTATGCAGAGGCTGGAGAACACTTGGAGCATGCTATTTCCAAGGTTTGTATTGCCTAATCCTTGTTTTAATTTTAAGGTTTGTGTTGGTTGAGAGCTTCTCGCATTAGTGGTTAACACTGAATATTGAACAGTAATGCTCTCAGCAGAAGTTATTTCAACTCAAGAATAGGGAAAACCTAAACTTCTTCCCTTTACCATATGTATTCACCAACTGTAGTCCATACTTTAGTTTCTCAATTGAAGGTTTGCTCTGTAATTTTATGATTTGTTTAGAAGATGTTACTAGATTTAGCTTCTCATGACTAGGCAAGTAATTTTTTTTGTTGAAATTGCATGCTTTATCCTCCATTAATCAGAGATGATTTTTGACTTCTGATCAGCTATTTCTTGCTGGAAATCAAACAGAAGTCAAGGATATTGATCTCCTGATTCTTGCATCCCAGTGGGCTGGAGTTGCCTGTATACGGCAGGTAAAAACTTAAAAGCACTTCTCTGTTTCTCTCTCAAGTAACGTGGATATAATAACCATTATGAAGTTTCAAAAATGATATTCTGATGTTCACTCAAGTCGTGCCATCAAGTTCAGTTGGTTGGCAAACCTTTAATGCCTATAATGTTTCCTGGCATGTTTTCATTTCATTCTTCTCTCTTTGCAATAGGGGAAGAATGCAGAAGGCATTGTCCATTTCGAAAGAGTTGCTGGTTTGGAAGAGCCAGATGACCCAAAGAGCAAAGTCCATTACTTCGACACATTGGTCTTTCTTGCAAGGTATGAGTTTGAGCAATCACTAGTCCTAGTCTAAAGTCTTGGGCGTGCAACCTTAACTTGGTAATGGCTTTGTTTGATTGCCAATTGTAATTCCAAAATTATAACAAGTTGAAAGTTAATAACGTCTCTCAAGCTATTTTTAACATTTTTCTTGTTTCTCCACTGCACTTTCCAAGTAACTAAGCAGTAGGTAACTTGGTTTTACAGTGCTTTGTACAATGAAGGTCGCAAAGCTGAAGCTGTAAACTATCTGCGGCCAGCTGTTGCTTTTAATCCTGCATTTAAAGAATTGTTAGAACAGTGTGCAAATGACGACGATTTTGGCAGTGACCTTATCAACAGCAGGAGAAGAGATTATTGACCTCTCCCAATTGTGCAAGATGTCTATTTGTTTCTTAATTCTTTTCTTGATACAATACCCTAGTGCAATATAAAGGTTAGGAATTGTTTTGTATACCATGAAAAGTTTTGAGATCTCCCATTTTTCATGGTGATGTACATTTGTGGTATTTTTTATTGTGTAAGCACATAGAAACCTGTCAAATATATTTTCCAGTTATGGCAACTCTCTCTCTTTTTGTAGTCACTGGAAATAATTATGTGGAGACCACAATCTTTTGGTAGTGACGTGTTCCACTTCAAATCTGTCAAAGCCAACCCCACGTTTCTGAAGCCGACCATTAGATTTTATCCGCCTGGTTTTGCTAGCAAAATAATAATAATAATAATACAAAAACAGATTGCAACATCCGGCATGTGTTTGACAGCCTAACAAAGCCCCAAAGTTGGTGAACAAAAAAAAGTTGGTGAACAAAGTTACTGTCTGATATAGCAATCCTGTGTTTTGTTTGCTTCCTTTTGTTTTGTATGTTGATTTTTTTTTTATCCGTTATTTTGGTGTCATTTGCATATGTATAACACAAGTGTCACTGGTATCATCAGTGCTTAATATAATTAATGCCGGATGTGGAAAGCAATTATTATTCTTAATTAATCATGTTCTGTTTTTTCAAACTTCATTGATGATCATCTGTTGGATGGGAAAAAAAGAACACAGTAATAATACTCCAAACTAAAAAAAAAAAAAAAAGTTTACAACTTTCCATGAATTTAGTTGCATCAAATCAATGGGACAGCAGAACTCACAAAATTTTTTTTTTTTTGGACATGAAAAAAAAAGGCAGAACTCATAAGTTATAGTCAAATTGCCTGAATTTACTATTACCAGACGATTACGCCATTGATATAAAAACTATTCTTCAAGACACTCGAAAGACCGCATTTTGACAGTTAAAAGTTACCTTCTTTTCATTTTTTTTTTCTTTGTGGGTTTTCTCTGTTTATAATCTTCCACGTGAAATCTCGTGATTCTTTGCTTTTTCTTTCTCTTTATAGATTCTTTCTTTCAAACAGAAGAAAACCGGACACAAAGTCACCAGTTTTAACATTACATTACATATCCATATCTTAAATCTCTGTCCCCGGTTAAAAAGATTGCTTCTTTCGTGCGAAACCTTACTTAATTGGATCTAAGAAAAAGCTAAAATGACAAGCTGTCCCACAGGTTCCATCACCTACAACGGGACCCTTTGCGCGTGCCCGCCGGGGCGGCTCCTCGACCGCACCAACAATAGCTGCACCTTGTTCACCGCCAGCTCTGATATCCAAACCGATATAGGACTTGCAAACACGGTGTCCTTTCCCGAGACAATCTTCTCTTTTGATTCTATCAAGAAGTTTACTCAGTCCCAGGCGGTTTTCTTAGAGGCAACTGCAGTCATGCTGGTCTCTTGGCTTTTGTTTTGCATTTTTTTGAGGTTTATGAAGTTCGGTGATGGCAGAAATATTTGGTTTAACATTAGATGGTGGATTAGTCGCCTTGATATTTGCTTTGCCACTAGACATTGGCTGGTGAGTTGCTGCTTTCATATACACATATACAATTCTATTTGGTTCATTCAAGTTTTGCAGAGTTCTAAGTGGGTTATTATTTATTTTAGTCTCTTCACTTAGATGGGTTGATTCTTGGATTATAGTCGGATGTACTATGTTTCTTCATTGCATATTTAGTTGTTTGCTTAATAATTTTTTGAGAAACTCACAAATTGCTGGCCGCTGGGACTCGGTCTCATGCCTGAAAGCTTAGATTGATTTCTTATTTGTGCATAAGATATGATTTTAGGACAACTTGGTCTTATTATTCTTTCACTTTTTAAGCTTAAAATGTTTTGTTTTCTGTTAAGAAGGGTTTCAATGGCTTTCTAAATGAGTTCTACAATTACTATCTAATAATCGCACCTGTACTCACTTATTCTGATATTATCATGTTTTGTTTCTTAGAAGCTTTGTCTCTTTAATGATATTTTAACTGCGACATGTGACTGATTTAGCTGTTTCCATGTTTTTTTGTAGGATGATCAGCAGGTGGTTGTGAAGCGAAAAACAGAACTAGGTGGAACTCTCTCAATGGCGAGTTGCATACTTTTCATTGGTTTGTTTGCTGCGTGAGTATATATAGTGGTTTGTTAATGTACTGTATTTATAAATTACTGTGACTATATTCTTGCATGAATAGACTCTGACTTGGCTTTTTAGTTTTTCTCAGCTTGCTTTATCAGATCATATTAAAGAGATCAATTGAGGTTCACAATGTGAGAGCAACAAATGCACCAGATTTAGCTTCTTTTGCTAATGACATGGAATTTAACATAACCACTGTTTCTAGCCTGAGCTGTTCAAATTTACGTGGTCTTGGCACTTTAGTTACTGGAACTCCTGGCTTTATTGACCATAAGGTTGTCAATCTTTCAGAAGTTGTGAACTACATCTGCAGGAACACAAGTAGAGGACCAACTCTAACTTTTAAGTGTAGCAACTGTCATATCAATAAAGACCATATGTATATTTCATGGCAGTTTATTGATCTTCCAAATGCTCCTGCTAGTGCTGTTGGTTATCAGTTCAACCTTACCACAAGAAATCATGATGATAGAAGGCACTTTAGTTTTGTTAGTGGGACACTCAAGAATGGAAGCACTTTTGATGATAGACCAGTTACATTCAGAGGGAGGGATTCAAATATATTGAAATTTAATTTATTTCCTCGGATATACCATAATCTCCATGATTTAAAGCTCATCCAACCTCTGTTCCATGAGTTTATCCCGGGTTCATTTTTACGTGATACAGCTCAGCTTCAAGCCTCCTTTGCAACTCCTAGTGAAGGACTTATCAACACCACATTGCATGTCAACTACCTCTCTACCTATGTTGTTGAAATTGAAAATCAAAACATAATGGGTCCAGGTAAGCTCCTTGCTTCACTATGTACATGCCACTGTTTACATTTTCTTCTGTTCAAAATTTGCATCTGCAATTTTACAGTTTATACCCTTTGTGCTTTTAGTGCTTATTTGCTTTAATTACATGGTGATTGCAGTACATATATATCATAGTTGCTTTTGCAATATTATTTTGCACTTGCTCTATTAGAAGTCTAGATTTGATGAAGCAACAATTGAACTGAATATGAATTATCCAGATGTTAACATGGTTTCATATTTCTGTTGGATTTTGGTATTGGCCACGTGGTAGATATGTGGAAGATCAAAGCTTATTCTTTGGTTGATTCTTTTCAGTTTTGCTTTCTTACATCAACCTGATTTTTGGATTGTCTGGAATTTAGGCATATCTAATGTTTTGTCTTATTCTTTTCATTTTTGTACTTCTTACATCAACCTGATTTTTGGATTGTCTGGAATTTAGGCTTCATCAATGCTTTGTCTTATTATTTTCTTTTTTGTAGTCTTAAAGTAACCTGATTTGTGAGTTGAGGTGGAATTTTAGGCATTTTCTGACTCATACTAAACCTTGTTAATTCAAATCATAAAACTCCATGGCTGCCTTATTACATCTTGCAGCATAATTATGTATCCGTATCTGCTACCTTGTATCTTGGTTGGCAGCAGCATTTTGTTATGTTAGATCTAGTTCTGTTTGTGTTACATTTTATGCTGTATTATCTAATCTTATTCAACTTTCTATGTTGGCAACACAGTGAGCTTCCTTGCAGATCTTGGTGGCCTGTATTGCATTAGCATTTGCATATTTCTCTACCTGCTGGTGCAAGTATGTTTCTTGTTTCTTTTAGAAATGTGTTCTTTCAACTCCTTATTTCTTATGTTTTAGCAATGCTAAAAGAAATTTTGTGGAAGAAGAAATATCGGATTTCAAAACTATTAGATGATCAAAGCATGCATTTAACTTTATGTTGAGGAATATTGAGGACTTTTAGCTGGAGGGATTATACATTTAATTTTTATGCTGTGTAAGATTGAAACAAATTGATTTATATTGAGTCCCTTTGAGAATATAAGCATATCTGACAGCACCCAGGATCTATGAGAACTATGATATGATGATGTTGAAATTTGAAAAACTGTTTCAGAGAGAGCAGCAGCGTTGCAATGTTGCTGGTGTCATGATGGGTGGAGATGATTGTTTGGAAGGATTAGAGGCAATTTACAAAGGTGGCAATGTAGAAGCATCAATGATACAGTTCCAGTCATGATGGATTAGGATGTTGTGTAGTGGAGTGATGATAGTCTCATGATGGTGATATTTGTGAGGAGATGGTCAATGATATATAAATTATTAGAAAATGAAATAATACAATGTTGGTAAAAAAGTTGTTTGAAAATGTAAAAGTTTGTCTTTTAAGTTAGTCCTTGTATATTTTTAGTATGATAAAGAGAACTTACTATAGCAGTATAACTTGTCTTATGTTATTGTTGCCTGTTTGTAGTGTGAATACAGAATAAAGAAACTCCGGAACGAAGACAGCACTATGCGAAACATAAGAAATCGTCTAAAAGCTCAAAGACGCTGGGATAAAGTAAGTTCTTTTCCAAGGAAACAGCTTATATTCCGCTCCACTCTTTACTCTGAGATCCAATTTACTTTTTGATCATGCCATTAAATAATGGATATCTTCTGATAAGTAGTTGAGGAAATATGTGAGATACACATGGGGTTGCAGCACATTGGATGATGACTTCAATAACAGCGAGCAGGGATCTAGTTGCAATTGTATCAGAGCACATCCTATCCATGGCAATGGATCCATAGGTAGAAGTGGATCATCAAAGAGGAGGAGATCACGAACTAGAACAGATAATATCCGCCTAAACAGAAGAGTTAGCATACCTAGTGAAAAGGTAATACTTTGTGCAATTTGCAGGGAGGTTGTTGAACCTCTGTTTGGAGCTCCTTATGTCATTCCTGGATTGCCCAATTTGTTTTTATTTTGCAGAATGTTGTACAAGGGTGTACACAAACCGAGGGAGTGGCATCCATGTTGGCTGGATGCACCTTGAACACAGAAGGGAGAAATTCTGATTCTGCAGGAGAACATGTATGTTGGTCCTCCAATTTCCTTGGCAGTTAAAATTATGTCTACCTTTTCATTGATTGATCATTAATGTTAATAGAACATTTGAGAAAGATACATCCTCACTCTTTTTCCCTCCATGGCTTAGTTGATCCAACTCAGTTGATATCTCTGATACTTTATCTGGTCGTTTACTTATCCTTAAAGAGCAGTGCTTGGGATGTTACAACTGAATTTTCTTTTTATCTCCTGTGTAGCCTTTTTTTAAACTATCATGGCATGGTGGTAGGACTTGTGATATGTGATATGACTTCTGTTATTAGCACCTCATAGTGTTAATACTATTTTCTAATGAATAATTTGCTAGCCATTAGCAAATGAAATAATTGTAAATGGCTAAATGGTATTGGTAGTCTTTAATTTAGCTGTTAGACTGTAATTTCTCCATCATGAAATGCATTAGACTGATTTTCTTGTAGTCTAAACATTTTATTATGAATCACACTCAAGTTTTTTGTGAAGCACAGAGATTTTGTTGATACAAAGCACCTTTTAAAATGCGCAATGTTCATGGTTTTTCAGTCTGACAAAGGTGGAGGGCCTGGTTCTACAAAAGACAAAATTCAGAAATCAGTTGATTTACACGAGGGAGATGCCTCCCAGTCTCAAGCACATTCACTTGCTGATAATAATGTCATTCCTTTGCCACCACCACTAGGTAAGAAAGATCAGGCGTACCTTCTTTTAGCTTTTTATTTATTTCCTTATTTCATCTCCTGTTAAGCGGGAGAAACAGACTGTTCCGGGTTTTGGATAAGGATAATGAAAAATTAAAATATGATGCGGCAGGACCTTCAAAAGGCTCGCATGACAGTCTTCTTTACCTTTAGACATGTTATGTGGAGCATAAAATGGATACCTTAAATAATATATAAGGGTGTAGCTTTACCACCTTTACCTGCAAATCTGAGATCTGGATATAGCCATCAAGTGAAATGAAATTGGCGCATGTGTTGTAAATTTGATTTCTGGTTGCATAGAAATAGTTTGTAGGTCCTCCAGGAAACCTTCTGATTGCTACCAATCCTCATATGTGAAGGACAAGAATGGATCTATAAAATTGTTGGCTTGGCATTGCATTTATGTTATGTCACTTTCTAACCGCTGTTTATGTAATTATGTTTCTTTTCTGTTGCAGAATTTAAAGCTGAATCTGAAGTAGAGATTTCTGATATTCAGAAGAATCTGCAGCACTTGTACAACTACAATGTCATTCTTAGGGAAAAACTTCTTGCTACTCAATCATTGCTAAATTCACTAGCAGCAAAATCCTCAACTTCCATGTCAGAGAACCAAACGTAGAGCGGTAAGGTTTAAAAGCAAGTAAAAGAAATTCCAGAATCACCTTGGTCCTATTACAAGGTAATATACAGCAAATGCAATTATTTAAATAGTTATACTACCTTCTTAATCATAATACTTATGGGTGCATAATTGGAATACCTCAAGCAGGTGATGATACCACTGGCAGAGATAAGGACAGCGTATTGAACATTCAGGAAAGGTACTCCACCAAAGAAGTACATCCAGATTGTTGCCATTGA
This sequence comes from Mallotus japonicus, assembly GCA_949634005.1. Taxonomy (NCBI): domain Eukaryota; kingdom Viridiplantae; phylum Streptophyta; class Magnoliopsida; order Malpighiales; family Euphorbiaceae; genus Mallotus; species Mallotus japonicus. The sequence goes on from CATIWK010398339.1 coordinate 11,835, forward strand.
TGATCATGAATTCTTGTTGATGATTGTTGCCATTGATGATCATGAATTCTTGTTGATGATTATTGCCATTGATGATCATGAATTCTTGCGTATCATCTCTTAGATGCCCTGCCAATTTTCAGGGAACTGGAAGCAACTAGTTCAGTTACTTGTTGGTTAGCAGATGATAAAGTACCTTCACTGCTGGCTGGATCCTTCATGCCCCTCAAAAGTTTTGGTGTTCCCTAGTTTGTTGATTTTTTTCTTGGGGGCGACAATGGACTGTTATAGGTTTGATGTAATTCTTTTATTGATTGTTTAACTATGCATTTGCTTGTGTTAGTTAATCCTTCACCTTGTGCATTTGCCTCTGTTTGACACCTGTGTAAAGAATGTGATAAATTTCAAATATATTGAGACCAATTAAAGGAAAAAAAATATATTAGAAAAAATAATCTGTCTCTCTCTATTCTCTATTTAGAAGGCCCTTGTACCTTGAATATGTAGTGGAGCGACTCGACTTGTACCTTGAATGGAAATAGCAGGCAAGCTACAGGTAACTATGAGTCAATTATCTGCTTCAGGATGATGTGAAAGCTGAAGACAAGTCAGTGGAACTTTCAGAAAAGTAGCACTTTGAGGATGGAATCCAGAGATCGAAGCTCCCAGTATCAAATACGACAGTGAAGTTCTGCTGTGGTGAACCAATAGCAATTTCTCCAAAGTACTGAACATAGAACAGGGCAAGACCATGTTTTCTTAAGGTTTATGTCACAACCTTGGACACCCTCTTGTCAAAGTTCTAGGATCCACCAATATATGGATTTCATTGACTCTAAAATCTCAAGGCCTTCTTTGACCTTCCCACACTTCCTGCAGCAGTTGGCCCTTTTGCTACACCTGTGGCATTGCCACCCCTTCCTCTACCACCACCTCTCCTTCTGCTCCTGTTTTGAACAGGTTGTACAAAGATTATCTGCTGGGATGATGGGTTGTTGGAGAGTCTGAAGATCACCAAGACGCTTTGATCTCCGGGCTCCACTTCTTAATTCTGGCATCCTCAACCCATGCAATTCACATTCCACTTAGTGACCAAGTGGAACAGGAAAAGAACTCACTGTGTAAATGGTGTAGCATTTCTAGGAGAAGTAAAGAGATTGGTGGGTGGTGATGATGCCAAATTCTACTAGGGAAGGAATGTTGGACATTCTTGCTCTTTAAATTAATAATGCACCATTAAAGCTTAAAAGCTCTCTTTTCTGTTCTGCTTTAATGTTAATGTGACTTTGAAGAGAGTAAAACTAAAAGTGAAAGCCACTTTCCTTCATTTTTTTTTTTTTTTTTTTTTTGGGTTTGTCTGGAAATTAACTGGGCCGCAATTCAAAAACAAAGATCCGCAAGCCCACGATGGTTGATATGGATTATCCATTAGGTCCTAATGTATCATTTCATTTGCATATCCTACGATAGGATAGAATAACACATTTCATCTTAGTGATCTTAAAAGCTAAATTTTTTTAAACTCAAATTGAGTTTGAATTTAATTAAATTTTTACGAGCTAAGTTTTAAACTTTATTAAAAGCTCAGCTCAACTCTACTCAATTCCTTTACACTCTTATTTGAGCTAGTAATTTTTTACCATCAAATCAAATTGAGTTAATTAATAGGGTGTCGATCACCACAAGCTAAGTTTTAAACTTTATTTAAAAGCTTAGCTCATCTCTACTCAATTCCTTTAAATTCTTATAATCAAATTTAATAAAGTATTAAAATTTGAGTTAATAAATTTTTACCATCAAATCGAATTGAGTTAATTAATAGGGTGTCGATCACTAAATTTAAAATTAATGCAACTTCGTTCAACTTTATTCTCGTTTTACTTACTATATAATTTTTACCATAATTTATGATTCAAAAAGTATATAAATTGTAAGATTTTGTTACATGTAAAAGATAAGAATTCAATTATTAATTTTTTTACTCATTTCTTCAAGTTCATAATTTTACTAATAATATATATTTTTTCGAAACCAACCTGACCGAAAATCCAAACTTTACTATATATATACAGCCAAAATACAGTAATACGTTGTTTACACTTTACAGCATAAATGGTGAGGCATTTATAAAAGGCATATGAGATTATGGGTTCTAATTCTACAACCTGTGCCTTTTTTTCCTAAGACGTGCTACAACTCCATTAAATTTATTGTGGAAGAAGGTGGGAGAACTGGTACCACCCCTCCATATGGTATGCTGGTCAACATAAAAGCTCACTGGAAGATTTTTTTGAGCTCCTGGAATCTCCTGGTTTGCTAACTGAAAAAGCAGAGTGTTGACAACCGAGCGATCCCTCTAAAATCTCTCGGTTGAACCATTTCCCACTATCCATCTGCATCTATGTGTTTTTCCATCTACAATAAATAATATGTATCCAAATCTTGACACATGGCCGGCCAACTGGTGTATCTTCTATATTTATGTTGCTTGTATAGTGATAATGTAACGCCCACATAATGTATTTACGTATATTTATTTGCATAACATGCATATCATATAGACACGAGGAATACATGAATTAATAGTAATATATGTATATATATATATATATATATATATATATATATATTGATATAAATGCAATTGATTATTTTAAACAAAATGATGCATGTACGACTAGGGTAAAGGATATGTGGCAACCTTAAGGTAAAAAAAAAAAAAAAATAGAAGGAGAAGGTAGAGTAGGGTTGTCTATCATTATTTCTTCTTCATAAAAAAAAGGGATAATGACATTTTTTGTGTCTTAACTTTTCCGTTTTTGCTATTTAAGTGCCTAAACTTTTTTTTTTTTTGCAATCAAGTTTCTGAACTTTTGAAAAGCATACCAATATAGTGTCTTTGGCCGACTGGGTGCTGAGTCAGATCAAACTGGACCCACTTTTATCCCAGTTATTAGTCATGTCATGTGCCAAGTGTATTGCATTATTTAAAGGACAAAAATACCCTTATTAAATATTATGAATTGACAAAAATAACCTCAACAGTAACTTCTGCAGCAGACATGGTAGACATGAAGGGTGATTGAATAAGAGTAATTTTGTCCTTTAAATAATGCAACACATGTGACAAATAATATGGTTAATTACTAGGATAAAAGTGGGTCCTGTTTGATCTGACTGAGCACCCAGTCAACATCAAAATCAGTCGGAGACACTACATTAGTATGCTTTTCAAAAGTTCAGACACTTGATTGCAAAAAAAAAAAAGTTTAGACACTCAAATAGCAAAAACGGAAAAGTTGAGACACCAAAAATGTCATTATCCCTAAAAAAAATAAATAAATCAAGCTCTGAATTTTTGAGAGGGAATTGAAGGTTTAGAATTAATTTCCAGATCACCATATTCATCTTCAAAGGCTTTAAAGGTTTATTGGTAATTAATTTTAATATTTTGTGTTGAATTGAGTTGGTATTTAAATGTGCAGAATTCGGATTCTTAGGAACTGGTTTTTCAGTTTTAATGTTTTGATCATATCTTCAGCCAGGAAGCTTAAAATCAACTTTTCTTTGATGATTTGGAAACTTTGTTAAGTATCTAAAACTTTCCCTCTTTTATCTTGATCTGATTCAAACTCGATGTCAGTGTATTTAAAGGAAACATTTTATTGCTCAGTTACCATCATTGGTCTGAGTAAGGTGGATTGATTCTTATGGTTCTTCCTCTATACACCTCCAATTGAAGCAAAATTAATTTTGAATTACTCTAGACA